>JAQQSY010003673.1:0-12800 GCA_028646535.1 Procyon lotor
GGGGAGAGGGAGAAGCAGACTCCTTGTGAGCAGAGAATCCAACTCAGGGCTCCATCCCAGGACCTGGGGTTCATGACCTGAGCCAGAGGCAGACCCTTAACCAACTAAGCCATCCAGCCACCCCTCAATATATGTATTTTTGATCACTGATTATATTGTCACTTCCTATTTTGGATACTAGTTATACAACAGAATTAAATGGACATTAAGATTTCAGGTAGATGAGACAAAACCACCAAAGAGAAGTGACAATTAGTTGCCAAAGAGGGAGCAGAGAAACCAGTGAAAAGTGATGTTCTTTAAGCCTACTGAAATTTTGACCACTTTTTCTTTAAAAAAAAAAAAAAAAATTATTTGAGAGAGCCAGAGAGAGAATGCGAAGCAGGGAGAGCAGCCTAAGGAGAGAGATAAGCAGACTTCCGCTGAGCAGGGAGCCAGAGACAGGGGGCTCAATCCCAGGACCCTGGGATCACAACCTGAGCCTGAGCCCATGGCAGACCCTTAACCGACAGAGCTCTCAGGCGCCCCTTCACCACCTACTTATGTGTTTCTGTAGGACATGTTAGATGAGAACTGAGAACTAGCCAATACAGTAATGAAGCAGAGGTCATTATTGCCCTTGTTAAGAGCAGGATTGTGGAATGATGTGAATAAAAGTCTAAATGATATAAGGTGGAGAGGCTCGGTGGAGAAGATCGGGAGCAACGAGAATAGACAACTGCCTAAAGAAATTCTGGAGTAAGAAGAGCAGGGAAGTAGCACAGCGGAAGTTGAGAGGAATTTTTCCTTGTCTTCATATGGGAAGATAAAGACATGCTTAAATGTTAAAGTAAGTAATCCCCAGTAGAGGGAATCATTAATGATTAGCTGAGATACAGGCAAATTGTTGGGGTTGTTCTTGAGTCGTTGAGAGCAGACAAGCTCTAAGGCCTGAGTGAAGTATTTGGAGAGTGAGAGCGAGCCAAGAATGGAAAACTTCAGGAAATAAGGAGAGGCTTGGAGGTTTGTAAATGTTAGTGATGATGAGAGGTTGTGTTTGCTATAAGGCGGTGATTCTCAAAGTCTTGTCCCTGGACCTGCAACAGTAGCATCCTTGGGACCTTATTGGAAATACAATATTCTTTTTTTTTTTTTAAAGATTTTATTTGCTTATTTGACAGAGAGAGAGAGATCACAAGTAGGCAGGGAGGCAGGCAGAGAGAGAGGGGGAAGCAGGCTCCCTGCTGAGCAGAGAGCCCGATGTGGGGCTCGATCCCAGGACCCTGAGATCATGACCTGAGCCGAAAGCAGAGGCTTTAACCCATTGAGCCACCCAGGTGCCCCGGAAATACAATATTCTTGCCCACACTAGACTACTATCAAAAATTCTGGGTATGCTCAGCTCTCTATTTTAGCAGGTATTCCGGGTGATTCTGATGCACACTAAAATGTGAGTGCACTGGGATAGTGTAATGATAGGAGATCTGAAGCTGGAGATCTTAGGAGCAGGGGAGGAAGATGGATCTGGAAGTTGCCAGGAGAAGCAATATTGATAATTATAGCTATTTGGTTAGAAGTCTGGGTGACAACCTGGACTTGTGATCAGAGTCTATGGTCATAGGCAGGGGGCAGTCATAAAGACTGAATCCTTAAGTGGGGAACCTGATGCTAATCTGGATAGTATCAGAATGGAGTTGAATTTTACCCCACCTTTAGGCCTAGTGGAGAGTGGTGGAACATACCTAATTTAGAATACCTACAGTTACTAGCCTTCATTCACCCCTTACTCTATACTATGAAATATGTAGATTGATTTACATGGTTTATCTAGCTTAATAAAAGCAACTACTCTACTTGGATTTTACAGCAAAAACTGGCATGCCATTATATGAAATGACTTGCCTCAGGTCCTGTACTTAATGCTTTTTTACTTTCATATATGTACCTTGCTTTTTTACTTTCATATATTTTAAAATCAAATAAAATACTTGTTTTTCAAATCCACCACCTCAGGTTGTGGTGACCACCATAAATTCTGCTGCTATTCATTTCAAAATTACTCTCTGTGATATTGTGATTTATAAATAATATATATTTCGTTATTCAGATGACTAAAATATAGTTCTCATAGATATTTGGTCTTCTATACTTCCTGGCTTACAACTCCCCAAACCTGTGGAACTTCCTAGGCCATAAGAGCAATGGGAACACTGTCATAATATTTGGTGTCCTGTTCTCAGTTCCTGCAATTGATTCAGAGCCATAAAAGGTGAAATGGGTGTCCTATTATTTATAACAAGCTCCTCTCCATCACAACTGTGTGTAAGTGAATGAAGTGACTTTTGGAAATTCCCTAAGGATGGGGGCCAACTGTCAGGGGAACCAACCATGTGACAAGTGCGTTGGAACCTTCAGTCTCAACCCCAGCCTCTGGGGAGATGAAAGAGCTTGGAGGTTGAATCAATTGCCAATGGCCAATTATTTAATAAATCATGCCCATGTAGTGAAACCTCCATAAAAATTCCAAGAGGACAGGGTTTAGAGAGCTTCTGGGTTGGTGAACATGAAGAGATGTAGAGACAGTTGTGCACTAGGACAAAGCGTGGAGGCTCCAAGCCCATATGCAGCTTGCCCTGTGCGGCTCTTCTATCTGGCTGTTCCTGAGTTACGTCCTTCTATATAAGCTAGTGATCTAGTAAGTAAAATGTTCCTCTGAGTTCTGTGAGCCACTCCGGTAAACTAACTGAACCCCAGGAGGAGGTCACGAGAACCTCTGATTTATAGCTACTGGGTCAGAAGCCCAGGTGACAACATGGACTTGTGATTAATCTGCCAAGAGAGGGAGGTCTTGTAGGACTGAACCCTTCACCTGTGGAATCTGATCCTATTTCTGTGCAGTTAGTATTGAAATTGAGGTGAATTTTAAGATACCCCGCTGGTGTCTGGAGAATTGCTTCTTGGTGAGAAACATATATTGGAATTAGCTAGAATCAGTATGTTTCCACTCAAGACTGGTTTGCATGTTCCTGGGAGAATCCAGTGGGCAGTGTTAGAACTGCCCCACCTCATCCTGTATGACGCTTCTCAAGATACACTGCAAGGGCGCCTGGGTGGCTCAGTGGGTTAAAGCCTCTGCCTTCGGCTCAGGTCATGATCTCAGCCCTGGGATCGAGCCCCATGTCAGACTCGGAGAGCCTGATTCCCCTTCTTTCTCTGCCTGCCTCTTTGCCTACTCGTGATCTCTCTCTTTCTCTCTTTCTCTCTCTTTCTGTCAAATAAAGAAATAAAATGTAAAAAAAAGAAAAAAAAGATACACTGCAATAGTAGGATGGGAAGGGATCTACTGGCTTAACTGGTCAAACTCATCTATTCAAGCCTCGGGAGGGGGTACTTGAAAGACAACTGGTGGCAGAATTGATGAAAATTTGATGTGACCCTCATTAAAACGATTTTTCTATTATGCACGCACTTTGTCAGTTGAAGAATATTTAGATGAGGACACTTGTGCTGTGTTTAATTTCTCCTTGTTCAGGCTTGGTGTTAATTGATGGCTAAAAATATAATTTCCCAGAAATGTGTCACCCCCAAATCCCTTCAGACACACAGGTGCCAGAATGATCTATCTAAAATGCACAACTGATCATGTTACTTCTCTGATTAAAACTTTAAAATCTCCTATTGCTTACAGCTGTGATTTAACTTTTTTTTTAATTCAGGAGAATAGCAGAGAATGCTATATAGTCTCCAAAATTGACTTCCTTTTCTTCTTTTCTTTTTCCCCTTCTTTACTTTTCCTCTCTCTCCCTCTCTTCAATGACCTCCCTCTCTGCTTCTCTCTCTTTCTCTCTCTCTCTCTCTCTCTCTCTCTCTCTCTCTCTCCCCCTGTGTGTGTGTGTCGGTGTCTGTGTCTGTGTCTGTGTGTCTGTGTGTAACGCCAAATTCAGGTAGACTACATATCTCAGCCTCTCTTGCAGTTAGGGATGGCCAGCTGGCTGGGTCTCAGTCATGGAGTGTGTCACTTTCAGTCCAAGCTTTTCAGGGAAGCAGGTTCCTAAGCCCCACTCATTTCTGCTATCCTGACATCATCATGGGGATTACTGCAGAAAGAGTGGTGGAAACTGTGGTTTCTCAGTGACTCAGGGAAGCCAAGAACTGCCCCATTTCCAAATCCCCTGGTAACTGTTCAGGAATTGCATTTCTGGACTTCATGTGAGTGAAAAAAAAAAAAACTTTTATTATGTGAACACATAGATATTCTAGGATTTACTTTTCATAGACACTTGAATTACTCTAATTTACATAGTCTCTTAATTTATGAGTCCATAATGCCCTATGAACATTTCACATTTTGTATTCAAATTATCTATTTATGAATCTGTTCTAGCCATAAGACCATGAGATCTTGATAAAAAAAATGGTATCTGAGATTCATCTCAAAGTATCTGTTGATCAATATAGCATAATTGGGAGTAATATCTAAGGTTGAATCTACCTAAAGTATTTTGCCTTCTTATATCAAATGGATCAGTGAAAACAATCAGACTGCACAATTTAAAAATCTTTAGACTTGTGAAACAAGTAACTTATACATCAATGAGAAAATAGCTTGTTTTATTTTTTAATTCATGTGAAGCTTTGAAGATATCACTAGAATGTAACTGCTTATTTGGAAAGCACCATTGCTTTAAAAGCTATTGAAAATTACATGTTTTACTTTGTAATCTCAAAAGAAGCTTAGAATGATACAGAAGGTTATACTTATATTTTTAAGATGCAATTATGTCTTGCACTTTTCTTGGTTTCTTTAGGTGGTTAACGGTATATCTATGTGAAATAAATTAACCAAGGTAGCAATTAGGGTACTGCAAGATGTCATTTTTTAAATGCGTGAGCAATCACATGGCCAAACACTTTACAATCAAAACTTAATTTACTTACAGAAATCGATACCTATGTTTTTTTTGGCTCTAAGTGGTTTATGGAATATAACCTCAACAAATTGTAGAACTACAGTCCTGATGGCGTATTGCGGCTATCTTTAATAAAAGCAATACATAGCTGGTGAAAGTAAGTTTTTGTTGAATGATGTTCAGATACAAATTTCAAGTTTAAAGAATTTGGGAGTTACTAGGAGAAAATAGAAATTAACCTTTTTATAATTTGCTGATACCTTGGTTTTCATTAATTGGATATTATTGAAATAATTTTATCACCAGGGACTATCTTTTAAGTAAGAGATTAACTGAGACACTTACAATTTTATAGACAGGACCACAGCCCAAGTGCCTCGATTCCCATTATAAAACTCACTAAAATTACATTTTCAGCATCTGTAGTGCTACTGGTAGGAAATAGCTTGCAAATTTATAGAGTTGTTTCCAGTTGTCACAGATGTTGTAGAGCATCACAGCATTTTAGTGCACAGTAGATCAGAGAGCTTGACGACTGCAAGCAAAGTCATGCCTTACATTCCAACGACATAGCAAATGACCCCTGGGCATTTAATGAAGTGAAACACCTCTTTATAATTATCTGATTTAGATCCTATTTAAAATAGATAGCAATATAAAATATATTTTGAAGTTCTAATATATACAAAATCTTCTACAAATTAAAGTACCCTTTAATAAAGAAAAAGTCCAAAGTTTTATCTTTGTCTACCATCTTGGAAACTCTTATCCCCCCTGGCAACGCTGCTAATGGTATTTGAGCCACATATTACTCCCTCATCGGTCTCTAGAGCTGCTGTAACATTCTTGGTGATTCTACATATAGCTACAAGTGCGTGGAATCTTCATAGTATCTTGTGGTGATTTATTCCTGTTCTTTTACAGACTGAAATGAGCCTTTATTTTTATTATAAATCACTTTTCTTACAACTTGTTTTTTTTTACATCACAGTTGTAACTTTTATTGATTTTTTTTTAAATGTATACTTAGGTAAGTTAATAGCTATATATTTTATTTCAGGACAGTAAAGATAACATTATTAATATTTGAATTAAGGTTTTATATTTGAATATGAAACCAATGTGCTTTAAATTAAAGCATTTCTTTTTTTTTTTAAAGATTTTATTTATTTGACAGTGAGAAACACAGCGAGAGAGGGAACACAAGCAGTGGGAATGGTAGCAGGAGAAGCAGGCTTCCTGCCAAGCAGGGAACCCAATGTGGAGCTGGATCCCAGGACTCTGGGATCATGACCTGAGCCAAAGGCAGCCGCTTAACAACTGAGCCACCCAGGCACCCCGAAAATTAAAGCATTTCATATGAATTCATTTTAAATATGTTTTCTTTTTTTAATTTTTTTATTTTTTAAAAGATTGTATTTATTTATTTGACAGAGTAAGAGAGATCACAAGTAGGCAGAGAGGCAGGCAGAGAGGGAGGGGGAAGCAGGCTCCCTGCTGAGCAGAGAGCCCAATGCAGGGCTCCATCCCCGCTATCTTATCTTGGCTCCACATCTTATCAGCCATCTTATCACAGAATGTCTTAAATGGAATTACAAATAGAAAGGTCTTTATGAATGGCTATTATATATTGAAACTAAATAACACGATGATTATGATCTAGTATGGAGAGGCTAAATGTATATTTCTCTTGGTTTCATAAGGTGGTGCCTTCATACCTTTTTAGTATATCTTAATTTTACATATTTCTTTCCTAACATACATTAAGTAGTTATTAGGTTTTTTTTTTTTAGTTATTAGGTTTTTTAATTTAATTTAATTTTTTTAGTATTCTAAGATTCATTGTTTATGTACCACATCCAGTATTCCATGCAATACATGCTCTCCTTAATATCCACCAGCAGGCTCATCAAACCAACACATTGTGTGGGTAACATGTGAGTTTCATCATCATTTTACAGACCTAATTATTTTCTCTTGAAGATAGATATATTAATTGCTATATTAACTTAATGCATATTAATATATAATTCATATTCAAGTATATCTAATTAATATCTGTTAAGTTAATACATACATAATTAACATGTATTAATATATTAAATACATTTGCTATGTCTATATTATTAATTATTAATTACAATTAATTATTAATTATTATATATTAATATTTATGAATATATTTATATGTATTATACTTATATTTATATATTATTTATTTATATTCACATATTATAATATACTGCTGCATATTTAACAGATACATATGGAATCTGACAATTTGGGCATAAAATAGTCCATAAAATTCAAATTTTTGAACTTTGGGTTCACATTCTTAAATCTTCTTACACATTACTAACTTGAGCTGAGGAATTTGGAATGGGAAGGATAACAGTTTGATCTTTCACTCTATACCATTCTCTCTTTCTTTGGGTCTTTCTCTTTTATTGTATTGGAGACAGGAGTACCTTAGTCCATTCAAGTTACTATAACAAAATACCACAGACTGGGTGGCTGACAAACAGTAGAAATGTATTCTTCACAGTTCTGGTTGGAAATCCAAGATGAAGGAGCCAGCAGATTCAATGCCTGGTGAAAGCCTGCTTCAGGGCACCTGGTTGGCTCAGTGGGTTAAAGCCTCTGCCTTTGGCTCAGGTTATGATCTCAAGGTCCTGGGATTGAACCCCGCATGGGCTCTCTGCTCAGCAGGGAGCCTGCTTCTCCCTCTCTCTCTCTGCCTGCCTCTGCCTGCTTGTGATCTCTCTCTGTCAAATAAATAAAATCTTTAAAAAAAATAAGAAAGCCTACTTCCTAGTCCCTACAGACTAGGGTCATCTTTTTACTGTGTTTTTACATACAGAAGAAATAAGGGAGCTCTCTGGGGTCTCTTATAAAGGCACCAATCCTCTCATGATCTAATCACATACCAAAGTCCCCATCTCCAAATACCATCACAATGGGGGTTAGGATTGAAATATACACATTTGGGGAAGAGCACAAACGTTCAGTCTAAAGA
The DNA here is from genome assembly GCA_028646535.1 of Procyon lotor. Classification (NCBI taxonomy): domain Eukaryota; kingdom Metazoa; phylum Chordata; class Mammalia; order Carnivora; family Procyonidae; genus Procyon; species Procyon lotor. The sequence goes on from JAQQSY010003673.1 coordinate 7,906, forward strand.
AAGGAAGGAAGCTAGGGGAATAAAACTCTTGTTTTATCTAATCAGTGCTCCTGCAATCATGTCCAGGTATGAGTGAATACATGAGTTCTTCTTTATTTTTCCATGGAAGGGATTGTAGAAATAGGAGTTCCTGCAAAAAGGGGATGCAGGCACATTATTCCTGTGTTTTGTATCTGCCTCTGCAATGTCTGGCTGGCGTGCCCCATGTTATCTATTGGTCCAGGTTAAAAAGAAAATGTGCAAGAGGTAGTTGAGGTTGCAGAGGAGTTACTACGGTATTTACAACTCTTAACCCTAATAACGAATTCTTCTGTTCTCTGCTTGCATAACTGGGGAGCCATATTTTCACGAAGTACCAAACAGGTTCTACTAACTCTGATAAGTAACAAAAATGGGTCTGGCAGTTCTCTTTAAAATGTAGAGCCATTTAGCAGAAATTGGTTCACCTCTGTGGATTTAGCTACAATTCTAAGACAACAGGAAATTTTATTTCCACATCCCTTCACAAACACATGCTCTGTGGCTATTTGTTTTTAAACTTTTTCTTGACTTTTAACTCTGGTTAGAAATAGATTTGTGTCTATTGTTGCCCAGTTGCAATGTAAAGTCTGACTCATTAGGGCTTATAACCTATATATAATTATACTCTGTTTAACAAACTCAGGGTCAATATATATTTGGGCTTTTTTTTTTTTTTTAAGTCCTTCTCCCTCTAATTAAAACTATCTCTTTATATTCTGTTGTGTTTCGATGGTCTCACATGTGCTAGAACCTGTTCGTACAGGCTCCTAAGAGACAATCATAAAATTTTCAGGAATTTTGCTAACCAGTTAAACACAACCACTATTAAAAATGAAACACCATAAGCTTACAAATAAAAGCTACTCAGAACTCTTCATTTATAATTATTTCATCACATTTTACTCTTAGCTATCTCAAGGTTATTTAAATACATTGTTGCTGTAAAATCTGTGGTGAGGTCTATATGATGAAAATACTGTATAGTAGTGTGCTATGATCTCCCAATTCCACTTTTAGTAACATCATGTTGGTAGTTTGAAATTGGCATGGTGGGAGTATTTATACTGTGGAATTGGCAAACCTACAAATCAGAGCTTATCATCCTCTCCCCCCAGAGTAATTACCAGCATTTCACTCTCAGAAGCTATAGCTGTCCAATATAAATAACCAGAATATATAAATCCTATGTATTGTGCTAGTCATTAACTAGGAGTTAGTACAGTTTACTATGAGTTAAAATAAGAAATGACTATAAAACCATACAAAACTTCTGATTATCAATTATATAAAACTGCTATCTCTTTTTTATATGCTTTCCATATTTAGTTTTTTCTAATGATGTTTATAGGTTTATAATGATGTTTATATGATAGGATGTGTATAATGATAGGTTATAATGATGTTTATAGCCCAAATTTCTCACATAATTATGAGATGTTTCTTGTAAACAATTTTTTCAGGTATTATTGAGATACAATGTTGCATAAAGTTAACTTTTCATGGAAGAATTATTGATCTTCTTCAAACTTATGCTACTGTAAGCAACTGATAATAGCATGAATTTTGAAATTCTCAAGGTAAAATTACCCTGAATATGCTATATGGTTCATAATTTGGGGTATTTAATTAATCAATCATTCATATACTTAACTAGGTCCACATGTCTTTTATGAGGAAAAACGATCTTCACTTTGTCTGATGGTATATATTTAACCAAACTTGTACCGGACTTGGGCTAGCTCTCCTTCTAGACCCCAGTTCTGAACAGGTTCCTTAAAAACTCTCTCCTACCCAGCTTCTTAAGAACCATAAATAGACATATAGATATGATGTTAATAGAAAATCTTTTGCAGCAAAGGAGTTTATCCCTTTGATAAAAGGTACTATAAGAATTTTCTTCACACAAGAAGCAATTTATCTAAAGGGTATTATGAGGTTTCCCAAAATAACCTTACAGTGAACAAAAATCATGTTAATAAAGAATAATGTAAGATCAATTCTTGATTTTGTCACAGCAATAGTTTTAATGGCATTGTTCAATATACTCTTAATTGTCAACATGTGAGATAATATGTGGTAATAGTATTTGAGATTTTTATGGTAGCTTAATTATTTGCTTTCCTTAAGATATCTGTATTCTTCTCTTCTTACTAAAACCAGTGAAATGGTCATATCTCCATCTTACCATCTGAGAAAAATCACACAGATGGATTAAGCAAGAGTGGTAATATATCTAATGACAAGTTTGTTTGTTTTTTTTTTTTAACTTGGCAAATGTCATTTGAAGAAAAAGTGAGTAGAAGTACACAAAACAATCCCTATATGGAAAATTTTTATGATTTTATGATTAGGAATAGAGCTCTGAAATATACGGCATAGGTTAAAAAAATCACGGGAAAATATCACTTTGTATTTTTTACTTGCATTATCCAAACAATAAACTTATATAAGGAAAATGTATTGACCTTGACAATTGTAAGGATATGTTTTGAATTCATAGTACAGTCTTTAAGACGTGATTTTTTTTTTATCATGTAAGATGTCTTTTGGGAATACTCAAGTATGTATTTTTCCAACTGGACAGTTAATGCCATTGATGTTCTCTTGTTTAGCAGAAGGAAAACTTTATTTATGGACTTAACTAATGCTACTCTAGAGTAGAGTAGTTGTACTGTGATATATTGAGGCAGTTTGTCATTTCTATATACAAATATTCCTTTCGTATGATAACACCTTCATCAGGATATCAGTGTCAGCCACAGTAGGAAAATGAGAAGCAGCAATTAAAGTTGCTGGGGTGAAGAGAGAATCCAATGTGTCGTATATTAATAGTGCATAAATGCAACACTGAGTAGTATAACAAATGCTTTTGACAATGTAATTTCTTCCCAAAAGACAGTTTTAGAAGATTAATGATTTACCAACATTCATCTTACAGTCAAGATGGAAAGATTTGATTTGCTGTTGCCTATTTTCTTTATTCTGTTATTTTATCGTGTTTCTCTTGATAAAAATGTCACATTAATTCTCTTTCTACCTCGAATAGCTCATCATCTAAATTCTATTATTTTCTTAAATGACTAGTGTTACAGAATAGCTGCTACTTTGCTGAGTGTTGTCATTTTCATAAAGTGAAATTTTCCTTTGGAAGAATACTATTTATAAAGCCACTCAGCGTACCTGCAAGTCTTTATTTAGTGTTGCTTGAAGTTACCCTGATGGAGCCATGTTTACAAAGGAGGTTTCTAACTGAAGTGACATTTTCTTCAACAACGATTCAATAACCTACATTGTGTTGGTAAATGGCTTGAGTTATTTTACCACTTACATAGTAAAAGCTTTGATTTAGAAAGTGCCTCTTTGCCATATTGTGGTATAGAGGATAGGGAATTTATTGCAGCTCTCTCCATTTATAAAATATACAATGTTTAATTTTAAACAAGCTTCTGTTATTTTCTTGTAACTGTGATTACCCTCTGGCAGTTCAATGAGGCACTAGGAAGTTGTAACTTATTTATTATCTCACAGCAAAAGAACTGCTTTAGCCAGAGAATGTGTTTTTTCAGTAAATTCTTTAAAAATACTTTTTTTAAATTAAGGAATATAGCATTACGTTGGCATATTACTCCGAACAAAAGCGAAGTAATTAAATATTAGGAATACAAATTAAAATGCAATTTATTTCATTCAACCATTTCACAGATATTAATTAGAAGCCTTTTATATGTCAGATACTGTTTTAAGCATTGGAGAAACAGTAGTTATTCAAAATAACTGATTTTATAGCTAGATTATGTTTTTGTGGATTTGACAAATAAACAAAGAAAATCATATACAATATGTCATTGTGAAAGGAGCTCCCAGTAAAAATAAACAAGGAGCTAAACAGTGACAGTTTTGATGGGGCAAGAAGAAGGAGTTCCAGTTTAGACAAGGAAGTCAAAAGACCCTTCTAGAAGTCAAATTGAAACAGAAAACTAAAGAATGTAGGGAGGTGAAGAGCAGATACCAGACAGCAAGGTGTTCCACGTGAAAGGAATATTAAGTGCAATGAGCCTGAGCTGGTGTGGGCGTGGCAGGAAGCTAATGAGGCTGGAGCATGTGAGAAGATGAGGATTTTTAGATTGGTGCAAAGATGTATTGAGTTAAGAGAGACAAAGATCATTCAAAATTTTTAAGGCAGTAAAGACTGTTTTTAAAAAATATATTTAAAATTTTTAAATTTAAACGTAAATATTTAAATTTAAATATATGAAATTGCTTAAAATATTTATTTTAAAAATATTTTTTAAAAAATAGTTTTTATTTATTTATACATGAGAAAGGGAGAGAGAGAAGGAAAACTAAAAGAGAGTGAGAGGGGAAGCAGATTTCCGCTGGGCAAATAGCCCAATGTGGGGCTCGATGCCAGGACCTGAACCGAAGGCAGACGCTCAGACAACGGAGCCACCCAGGTGCCCTAGAGACTGGGTTTCCACCCAACTGTGGCATGAAGCTATTGCGATTACTGAGCCCAACTGTGATTTTTTTTTCTTGCTTAAAAATGCCACTACCTGTGCAATGTATCTCAGATTAAATGTATAGTAAACATATTTCAGTGTGTAAGCTATATGTCTCAGTTCTATTTAAAAAGCTATCAAAAATGTTAAAAAGCTTGGACAAATGCTAATGAGAAAAATTTTAATGCAGTAAAGTAAGTTGAGCGTAAAAGGCGCCCTCAATCCATTAAAATGAATAAAAATGAATGAATTAAATTAAATGAATAAATTAAATTCACTTTGGAACCAATGAAAAATAGATTTAATTTCATGCCAATAATACAATCACATTAAAAATAACTCAAAATCATTCCAAGAACTTAAATGAAAAAAAAA
>JAQQSY010003674.1:0-12799 GCA_028646535.1 Procyon lotor
TCAGATATAAGCATAGCTACTCCAGCTATCTTTTCATTTCTATTTTCACGGATTATCTTTTTCCATCCTTTCACCTTTATTCTGTGTATGTCCTTAGATCTGAAGTGAGTCTCTTTACAGTAACTTATAGATGAGTCTTTTTGTTTGTATGTTCATTTTAAAAAATTCAGTCACTTTATGTCTTTTGATTGAATAGCTATAGATAAAGATTGATTCCAAAGGCAGTCCATTGTTCCCATGGGGGGAACAAAAAAAGAAGAATTAAATAAATAAAATCAGAGAGGCTCCTGGCTTGCTCAGTTGGAATCCCATGCAACTCTTGATATTGAGGTCATGAGTTCAAGCCACATATTGGCTGTAGAGATTACGTAAATAAATAAAAAACTTTTTAAAACTAAATAGAATTGTTTAAAAAATAAAATCAGACAGAGAAGTTACAATGATATCACAGAATATCAAAGGATCATATGGGACTACTGTGAACAATTATGCATCAAACAATAAGACAACACAGACGAAATGAATAATACATAGAAATATGCAATCTTCCAGATGAATCATAAAGAAATAGAATATTTGAATAGACTGATTACTAGTAAGGAGATTGACTCAGTAATAAAATACCTCCCAACAAACAAAAGTCCAGCATGGAGACAGCTTTACTAGTGAATTCTGCCAAACATTCAGAGAAGACTTAATGCCTATCTTTCTCAAATTCTTGAAATTTCTCAAATTCAATCAAATAATTGAAGACAAGAGAATATTTCCAAATTCATTTTACTAGCCAGAATTACCCTGCTACTAAAACCGAACAAGGGCATCACAAAAACAAATACATAAACAAAAATCCAAAAAACAAACAAAAAGAATTATAGGCCAACATTCCTGATGAACATAGGTGTAAGAATTCTCCACAAAATATTAGTAGATCAAATTCAACAACATAATGAGAGGATCATACATCAGGATTAAGTGGAGTTTACTTCAGGTATGCAAAGATGATTTAATATCCAAAAATCAGTCAATATCATATACCACATTAACAAAATGAAAGATAAAAACCATATGATCATCTTAGTAGACACAGAAAAAGCTTTTGGCAACATTCAACATTCATTTACGATAAAAACTCACAACAAAGTGTGTATAGAGAAAACATACCTCAACATAATATAGGCTGTATATGATAAACTCACTGCTAATATCTTTTCCTCTAACATAAGACAAGGATGGCCACTATCCCCACTTTTATTAAGCATATTGTAAGTCCTAGCCAGAACAACTTGGCAAGAAAAACAAATAAAAGACATCCAAATTGGTAAGAATGAGGTAAAACCATCACTATGTGAAACCCTAAGGAAACCACACACACACACACACACACACACACACACACATCCTGTTAAAGTTAATAAATGAATTCACTAAGTTTGCAGGACATATGATTGTTCTACAGTAATCTGTTGCCTTTTTATACACTAATAAGAAACTATCAGAGAAATTAAGAAAACAATACCATTTATAACTGCATTAAAAAAAAATACCTGGAAATAAATTTAACCAAGAAGATAAAAGACCTGTACACTGAAAACTATAAGCAACTGATGGAAGGAATCGAAGAAAGTCATAAATAAATGGAAACCTATTTCACGCTAATGGATTAGAAGAATTAACATTGTTAAAATATCCCTAAAACTCAAAGTAGTCTACAGATTCAATGCAATCTCTATCAAAATTCCAATGGCATTTTCCACAGAACCTGAACAAATAAATTCTAAAATTTGTATGGAACCACAAAAGACCCCAAACAGCCAAAGCAAATTCTAGAAAAAAGAACAAATCTAAAGATATCACATTTCCTGATTTAATATACAAAAAACTATAGTAATCAAAACAGTATGGTATTAACATAAGAACAGACACATAGATCAATGGAATAGAATAGGGAGCTCAGAAATAAACCCTCATGTATATGGACAATTAATAAGAAAAGAGCTAAGAAAATACTATGGGGAATGGGTAGTCTCTTCAATAAACCATTTTAGGAAAACTGAACACCCACATGTAAAAGAATGAAACTTATTCCACTATCTTGTGCCTTACAAAAATTAATTCAAAATGGATAAAGAATTTTAATATAAGACCTGAATAAACAGAAGAAAACATAGGTGGTGAGGTCTTTGGTATAAGTCTTGGCATTCAGTTTTTGGATCTTGCTCCAAAAACAAAAGCAGCAAAAAAAATAAATAAATAAACAAATGGGATCACATCAAACTAAAAAGCTTCTGCACAGCAGGGAAAACCACCAACAAAATCTGATGACAACCTATTGAATGGGAGAAATTATTTGCAAATTATATATCCAGTAAGGGCTTAATGCCCAAACCATACAAAGAACTCAAACAACTCAATAACAACAACAACAACAAAAAACAACAATCATATTAAAAAAAAAATGCAGAGGATCTAAAGAAACATTTCTCCAAAGAAGGTATACAGATGGCCAAGAGGCATCATCAAAAGATGTTTAACATCATTAATTATCAGGGAAATGCAAATTAAAATACAATGAGATATTACCTCATTCTTATTAGAAAAAGACAACAACAAATGTTGGACAAAATGTCAAGAAAAGGGTATCCTTATATTTCATTGGTGGAAAATTCTATTGATGCAACTGCTAGGGAAAATGGTATGTAGTTTCCTCAAAAATTAAAAATATAAGTACATATAATCTAGCTATTTCAATTCTGGATATTGAAACAAATGAAAACACTAACCTCAAAAGACATATGCACCTCTACGTTCATTGCAGCATTATTTACAACAACCAAGATATGGAAACAACCTTAGTATCTATCAAGGGATGAATGGATAAAGAGGATGTGGTAATATGTACAATGGAATATTATTCAGCCATAAAAAGAATCTTGTTATTTGCAAAACATGAATGTACCTTAAGGATATTATACTAAGTGAAATAAGACAAAAACAAATACCATGTGATTTCCCTCATATGTGGAATATAAGAAAAAAAAAAACAAAACTCAAAGCTAGAACAGATGGGTGATTATCAGGGAAAATTAGTTTGGAGTGGATGAAACAAATTCTGAAGGGAGTTAACTGTATGATGTTGGATGTAACTAGACTTATTGGTATCACTTTGTAGTGGATACATATATTGAATTATATGAATTATCTGTTGTACAACTGAAACTAGTATAATGTTAAATATCAATTTACCCTCAAAATAATATAAAAATAATACAGTGCTATAAAGATCATTAACACAACTGCTAAACAAAATGAGGAGAAAATGCTCTAATATGAACTTATTAGGAATTCCTAGAAGGAAAAAATTGGAATAGTATAAAAAATATTTGATTGTATCCCACAAATGAGGAATTATCCATGTTGCTATTTTAATTCTTGCTGTTGGGTTTTATATTGTTACTGGGCACCAGAACTAGATTACGTTCTTCCCCCCCACCCACCCGCAAATTATGTTCTATACAAACCATACTTAGATATGCTGTAGATCAGGTAGGGCTCAAGTCCCAATTAGCCTGACATTTGAGAATGTAAACTAACTTTAGCTGAGCCTCTGTATGAACAGTTGCCGGTGAAAGTCCACAGTCAATTCATCTATGAGTGTATATTATCAAGGGCCATGTGTCTCTTAATGTTCAGTTAAGTTCATGTATCAGAAAGTATATTATACACACAGTTTTGAATGGATTCATGACTGTGTCAGATAAGATACTCAGTATGTGAATCACTATATATGTCATCTTCGATTATCTTCCCATATTGCTCCTATACATCAGCCCAGATAAATAAAAGTTAACTGGGCAAGATCCAAAAATGAGCATTATCAAATATATATATCACAAAAATATGAGATTATAAAAAAACACCCATGTGGTTGTCTTAATAGTGTCATGGTTCAGCAGTGGGTCCTAATTAGGCATGGGACCATATTACTGAGAACTCAAAGTCACCTTAATGAATTTGTGAACTTCATAGATAAGTTTTTATGTATGAAAAACATACAATTAAATAATTAAGTAAGGTTATATAACAAGAACTAGAAGAACTTCCATAATAGAGCTAAATAAATATTTTCCATAAATATATTTATGTGAGGTGTGGGATATTAAATCACCAAATATTTGAGTCACTTCGAATGCTACATAGTGATACTGCATTTGTATAGACGCTCCTTGAAATCCAAATATCTGGCTTAAAATCATAGAGATAGCAACTGTATGTGTATCAAAATTTGCAAATAACTAAACATTTGTGTAAGATTTGATTTGGTATGGTCCCTTAATGAGAGAACTTCCTGCTTCAGGGTCTCTACCCTATAACCTCCTTCTTTGGTCTATGTCATCGGGGAGTGCTACCTCTGTTTTCCCTTCCCGGATCCATTTGCCAGTCTTGACTCCCTAAAATTCAACTTCTTTGGTTATTCACTCTTCTTGTAGTCTTCTACTACCTTCTTTCTTGGGAATTACTCCTCCTCCTTGATGGCTTTTTTTTTTTTCCTCCACTAAACATCCAGGGACTTGTTCAACATTGTATATTCCTTCAATTATCATAAAGTTCAGGTTCTCATGCAATTTCTGGAACTTTGCAATAGATTCCCAATTTTTCATCCTTACATTAGCCTTACTATGAAATCCACTTTGTACAGATATATTCTTTTAATTTTTAATTTTGCACAGACGTATTTTTAAAACCAAACCCAAACTAGTTCAGTTCTCCTGACAACCTTTTATGTTTCCCACTTCTTACAGCACATTTTTCAAATTTGATCATAGCACATAAAGCTCCCCACCAACTGTCTGATCTCTTCCTCTTTGGCCTTATCTCCCACGCAGATTCCTCCTGGCAGTGTTTTATTTAATATGCCTTGTATAAGCCTGTGGAACTAGTTCAATCTGATCATTCGTAGCATTGTCCCCTTGAGAAAACAGATCAAGTGTTCTAAAACAGTGACTTACAAATCACTTTTACTGTTTTATTTGTAGCACTATTTGTTAAACTTTAACTTGTGCTCACTACCTATTGTATATATAAGAATTCTAAGACGTTTTAGGGCCTTCACATACATAATGGAAGTTTTTTCCCTAATCAAAAATATTTTGAAAATATCCTAATATTGTGGATTATTACAATATGAATACTAAGAATTACAAATGCATCTCTGGGGCACCTGGGTAGCTCAGTCGTTAAGCATCTGCCTTCAGCTCAGGTCATGATCCCAGGGTCCTGGGATCGAGCCCCACATCAGGCTCCCTGCTCAGTGAGAAGCCTGCTTCTCCCTCTCTCACTCCCCCTCCCCCTGCGTGTGTTCCCTCTCGCTCACTGTGTCTCTCTCTGTCAAATAAATAAAATCTTCAAAACAAAAACAAACAACAAAAACCAAATGCATCTTTGGAAATTTACATTCCAGCAGCAATTGTAAACTTTCAAGAATTGGATTACTTTTTATCATGCTTGGTTTATTTACGAAATTTTTTCAAAATAGAAATAACTACTTCCACAACCATCAGAAAAAGCAAAAAAGACTAAATCATCTAAGAACTTTTGAAAACTGATAAGGGAAATACTCATAAGATACATACTACCATAAAGAATAATTTAAAAAAAAACTATATACAAATTCAAAACCATAAAATTGAATCCTCAAATTTGACTTAGAAGACAGATCAGTATTAAATTCTTAGACACCACTCTATTTCATATTTTCAGTGTTAAAATAGCACTGAAACCTGCTCTAGAATTTAGCTTCTTCATTGTAAAATAGAATAACAAATTTATTATTTAGAATAAGAACTGGGAAAAAGTATTTAAATCAACAAAATCCAATGTTAAATGAATATATGAAGCCAAATGCAAAGCTGTATAGACGTCCTTTTCAAAATAAAATGCTAGCTTCAATATATAATTGTATGAGGTGCATTTGGAGGGGCTTGCTCAGACCATTTTCAAAATATGATAAACCATGACTTAAGCCAAGAGATAAAGAAAAGTCTCTCCAAATTCCTGTATGTTAGACAACAGCTTAGACTGCCTGCTTATTTATTACAGATCCACCCAAATCTAACTAAATAAATCTCTTTTAATAGCACAGTTTGATAACATTTCTGACAAAGAAAACTGCCATCAGCAGCTATTGGCTGCCAAAGAATACTACATTATTATAAGTTATTGGCCAAATATACGAACGCACAAAAAAAGCAATTAATTGGTCTCATAAGTCTACTTCTATTTTAATGCTAGAATTAACCATTTAATTAATCTATTTTATTAAAACAGAACATTCATATAATAGCTTCAGCTTAAGCCCTGGGACTTTCTTGCATATGTGTGCTGGCTTCTTTTCCAGCAAGTAGGCCCAAGATTATCCCACTATATCCAAATTCATTCAAACTTCAGCCAACACAGATATCCCTTTGAGCTTCAATCTCAAGTATTCATTTATTCAGCAAATATCCACAGACAGCTACTATGTGCCGGGCATTTTGCTAGGCACCAGAGACACGTTATCAGCATTGCTCAGAAACATTTATTTTATAAGCTATCCCACAGTAAAATGTTTCAGTGATCAATTTATCTTGAAAAATGCAGTATAAGCTAGCACACTCCCAAATATTCAAAGTCTATTTTTAAAATTTCGAAAGCATTGCAAGATTGTGTAGTTAAAGACAAAAACCACACATCTTAGAATGGCAAAAATCCAAAGCATTAACAACACCAAATCCTGATTTATCATTCATTGCTGGTAAAAATGTGAAGTGGTTTAGCCATTTTGGAAGACCATTTGTCAGATTCTTACAAAACTAAACTTTGTCATATCATACAATTCAGCGATCACACTCCTTGGTATTTACCCAAATGAGCTGAAAACTTATATCTACACAAAACCTGCACATGCACGTCTATAGCAGCTTCCTTCAGAATTGCCAAAACTTGGAAGGAATGAAGATGTCCTTTAGCAGGTGAATGAATAAACTGTATTATAGGCAGGAATATTATTCAGTTCTAAAAAGAAATGAGCTATCAAGCCATAACAAGACATGCAATCTTAAATACACATTACTAAGTGAAAAAAGCCAATCTGGAAAAGCTACATAACATATAATTCAAATCACATGACATTCTGGGAAAGGCAATGACACTCTAGAAAACACAAACTATGGAGACAATACAAAGATTAATAGTTTCTAGGAGTTAGTGGAGAGGGAGGGATGGATAGGCAGGGTGTAGAGGATTTTTTTAGGGCAGTGAAACTATTTGGTATGATACTATAATGGTAAAGATACGTCAATATACATTTGATAAACCTACTGAATATGTAATACCAAGAGTGGACCCTAAAGTTAACTTAGGACTCTGGGTGATAGTATAGGTTCATCAGTTCTAACAAAGGTACCACTCTGGTGGGGTATGTTGATAGCAGAGGAGGCTAAATATGTGGGGGAAGATACCTGTCTCTTCTCAGTTTTGCTGTGAACATTAACCTGTTGTAAAAAGTAAAACCTGTTTTGCTTTTTTTTTAAACTTTTATCTTACTTGATTATGTGACTTGTGTGTCAGGAAATTATTACTATTTCTTTATGGAATGAATAATCTCAACACATTTTAGGAACTCTTAGCCCATATGATACATAAATGAATCAACAGTTCAGTAAAGTAATGAAAGCACTCAGAAATAATCAGTTTCCAAAACAATCTACAAGGAAACAAAAACTACTGTAGCCAGTTATTTTGGCAAGTTGACCAATCACATAAATCAAATTTCATCTTGTATTCGCAGTAGATAAAATAGGAGCTCTCTCTTGTGTCATATTTTAAGCAAAAACTCAATTTTTAAAGATCTTTTTATTTAAAGATTTGCATCAATATAGTGATATTCTCCATTAAGTCACTTACATAACAAACATTTTTTTAAATGAGTTTTGGAAGACCATTTGTCAGATTCTTTTAAAAGATACTTTTAAGAACTCCAAATTTGTTTTTTTAAAAACTCCAAATTTGTGTTGGCAAACATTTTCTGTTAAGGGCAAATGAGTAAATATAAGACTTGTGTGCTACTGAGATCTGTCACAACTCACTTGTGCCATTGTGGAGCAAAATCCAGTCACAGAAAATACACAAATGAACGAGAGTAGCTTGTGCCAAAAAAACTGTTTATAAAACAGTGAGCAGCCCAAATTAGGCCTGAAGGGTGTGCAGTTGCTACTCCTGGTCTAGATGATAGGGATAAAAATTTTAAGGTTCTTGCTTTTAAGAATTTAGAATCTCATGAAGGAAATATAAGTCTGCATATCATTATTTTAACTTTTTTGGAATTATAAAAGAGGAAAGGTTGACCAAAGAAAGAAAATGCATAAGTGAGACATTTTTCTCACGCTCCCTGGGTGAAGAATGGCCTATCATAGCGCAGGTTGCTATTTTGTTAAATATTTGGTTGCTCAAAAGAAGATCTGTCCTTCTCTCCTTTTCTTTCTTTTTTTTTTTTTTTCCATATTATTCTGGAACGTATGGGACTACAGATGATATTCATTAAGAACTCACCCACTCACCTCCTACTTTCTGTAACAACTTATGGTAGAAATATATGAGAAGATATGAAGAAAGGATGTGTGGGAGAGTCAGCAATTATACTCAGCTTAGGATACCCACCACAAAGGCAAAACCTACTACTGAAAAGTAACAAACCTACAAAATAGAACAACCAACAATGAGCCTAGAGATAGAACAAGAGTAAGAGAGAAGAGCACCTGATATCCTATAGGGGAAGACTGAATAGATTATAGCCATGTATTTCCTCAAGAGTCTCAGTTGGGGAGACAATGAAGTCATCACTTCCAAGATCTGGCCTTGCTAATTTTCTTAAAGTTACTAGCCTATAGATTTGCTGGAGACAGTAGTCCAAAGGCCCAAAGGGTCAGAGGACCTGTTAAAATAGATTACATAACTGACTAGAGCTTTGAACAAGCATTTATGGAGCATTGGTATCATGGTTAATTTTGTGTGTCCACATGACTGGACTAAGGGATGCCTAAATAGCTGGTAATACCTCATTTCCTGGTATGTCTGTGAGGGTATTTCTGGAAAGGGTCAGTGTTTGAGTAGGTAGGCTAAATAAATAGATTGTCCTCACCAGTGTTAGTAAACATCATCCATTTTGTTACTGGATGTTACCCGAATGGAAAATAGAGGGAAAATTTGATTTTTTTTTTCCTTGAGCTGGGACACCTATCTTCTCCCACCCTTGGACATCAGTGCTCTTGATTCTTTGACCTTGAGATTTGGACTGGAACTACACCACTGTCTTTCCTAGGTCTCTAGTTTGCAGTGAGCATGGGACTTTTCAGCCTCCATAACTGTGAGATCCGATCCCTCATAATGAATCTTTTTCTACCTGTCTGTCTATATCTATCTATCTATCTATCTATCTATCTATCTATCTATCTATCTATCATCTATCTATCTATCTATCTATCATCTATCTATCATCTATCTATCCATCTATCATCTATAACTTATTTGTTCTATTTGTTTAGAGAATCTTGACTAATACAACTGGATATGTTTATTTACAAGTAATAGTTGCTGTGGGGGATAGAAGAGAGAGTAAATGATTTGATTTCTAAAATCTTTAAGTTGGGATTATAAGATATATGGTTGATAGAGATATATGTATGAGTGTTAAGCAGTTAAATAACATAACCCACAAAGCCCATCTTCTAGAAAATGTCTTCTCCAAAAATAATAATATAATTCCACAAATCAAAGATAAAAATTAAATAAAATTTCAGTATATTTTTGGATGAAGTCAGTTAAGTTTGAAAATATGAATATTTATAAAGAAAGTATATGGTTCAGTTGAGAAATAAGGAGCAGAATGAGAATGGGAAAATAATTATCATTTTTGAATTCAGAAATTTCCTGTTCTCATATTTTATTGATTTATTATCTTATGTCCAATAAACCCCTAAGCTTCAATTCTTTATGCTCATTCTATGGTTTCCTAACCCATGAACATGGAATGCCTTACTAGTTTTACTATCTAGGGGTAAGACCAAATGATTGAAAGTAAACTCAGTAGAAGGTAAGAGGCAGATGAAGGGATGCATTCAACTTCAACTTTAGAACAATATAGCTGATAATACTCCTTTCAGGTTCTTAGTACATTATCAAAGCAGACATAAGCTTTACAGGTGATAGGTTTAAAACAAAAATTGTAGGAGAGATTTTAATTTTTAAAAACTGATTATTTATATTCTCAAACAAACCTTTTGAAATCATAGTGCCTGTAAATTTGATTTATTGTTTGCTTGGTGTTAAATACAAGAGATTTCTTTCTCTGGAAGTAGGTGAAGAGAGTAATCTCTCTCTAATTGTGGCTAAACTGTGAGGAGACAGAACATAGATTGATCATAAATAAGCAGAACAAACCAATGGCGAAGTGGGTGTTCAAAACTGGATTGCAAAACAGTTAAGCAAAATCAATGACTTTTGCTAACAGGACTAAACCAACCATATTCTTAGTTTCTAAGAGGACTCTTCAGTTAAAATAATCAGGTAGGGTGTCATAGGATGCTTCATAACTTATATGACTGTGGATAATAGTAATTTCAAAATAAAAAAATATGAATAAAGTAATAAGAGAGGGATAGAATAGTTATTTTTCGAGAAGAAAAGCTTTAATATTCATCTCAAGTAGTGATGATAAAATGCTTCGAGGAACACTAAGAACATTATGATCTTATATTAGTGTCTCTCTTCTGGCAAAACAGCATCAGGAAAACAGGTATGGGGTTTCTTCTGCACACTGACACCAAATATAAGTTCATTGATAGAATTCTGTTGCCTGTAATAAAATATTAATTAAAATGGAAAATGACAATATTGTAAATGAGTTAATTAATATGTGTGTGAAACATAAAACCCTAAAATGGAAGCTCTGGAAAAAACATCAGAAATAACTCAATCCAACCCCCTCATTTTTTCGAATTTAAAAAAAAAATGGGTTAAACTAAATTCTACTCAGGTTTTTTTTTTTTTCCACTTTTTTTTATTATGTTCACTTACCCACTATATAATACATCATTAGTTTTTGATGTAGTGTTCAGTGATTCATTAGTTGCATATAACACCCAGTGCTCATCACAAAAGTGCCCTCCTTAGTGCCCATCACCCGGCAACCCCATCCCCCCAACCCCTCCCCTCTGAAACCTTCAGTTTGTTTCCCAGAGTCTACAGTCTCTCATGGTTCATCTCCATCTCCAATTTCTCCCCCTTCAGGTTTCCATCCCTTCCATCCCTGTTTCTCTGCTTGACTTATTTGACTTAGCATAATCCCCTCCAGTTCCATCCATGTTGATGCAAATGGTAGGTATTCATTCTTTCCAATGGCTGAGTATTATTCCATTGTATATACACATCTTTTTTATCCATTCATCTATTGAAGGACCTCTCAGCTCCTTCCACAGTTTGGCTATTGGGGCCATTGTTGCTATGAACATTGGAGTACATGTGTCTCATCTTCTCACTACATCTGTATCTTTGGGGTAAATACCCAGTAGTACAATTGCTGGGTCATAGGGTAGCTCTCTTTTTAATGTCTTGAGGAACTTCCATCCTGTTTTCTAGAGTGGCTGTACCAGCTTGTATTCCCACCAACAGTATGGGAGGGTTCCCCTTTCTCCACATCCTTGCCAACACTTGTTGTTTCCAGTCTTGTTAATTTCTGCCATTTTTCACTGGTGTAAGGTGATACCTCATTGTGGTTTTTAATTTTATCTTGCCACATTGCTGAAAGGACAGCCTTTGCAGTATCCCATAGGTTCTGGACTGATTTGTTTTCATTCTCATTAGTTTCCACGAATTGTTTAAGTTCTTCCTTAATTTCCTGGTTGACCCAGTCATTCTTTAGTAGGATGCTCTTTAACTTCCACGTGTTTGAATTTCTTCCAAATTTTTTCTTGTGATTGAGTTCGAGTTTCAAGACATTGTGGTCTGGTAACATGCAGGGAATAATCTCAATCTTTGGTATAGGTTGAGGCCTGATTTATGATCAAGTGTGTGATGTATTCTGGAGAAAATTCCATGTGCATTCAAGAAGAAGGAGTATTCTGTTGTTTTAGGGTGGAATGCTTGGTATATATCTATGAAGTCCATCCAGTCTAATGTGTCATTCAAAGCTCTTGTTTCTTTGTTGATCTTCTGCTTAGATGATTTGTTCATTGCTGAGAGTAGGTGTGGAGGTCTCCTACTATTAATGTATCATTATCAATATGATTCTTTATGTTGGTTAACAGTTGGCTTATGTAGTTGACTGCTGTCATTTGGGGGGCATAGATGCAGCTGTTAGATTTTCTTGTGGGATAGACCCTTTAAGTATGATATAGTGTTCCTCCACATCTCTTTGGTTTAAAAGTCCAATTTGTCTGATATGAGAATTGCTACCCTAGTCTTCTTTTAAGGTCCATTTTCATGATAAATGGTTCTCCATCCTCTTACTTTCAATCTGGATGTGTCTTTAGGTTTAGAATGAGTCTCTTGTAGGCAGCATATGGATGAGTCCCATCTTTTTATCCAATCTGAAAGCCTGTGCCATTTCATTTTTCAGGCTGTTCACATTGAGAGTAACTATTGAAAGATATGAATTTAGTGCTATCATATTGCCTGTAAAGTCCCTGTTTCTGTAGAATGTCTCTGTTACTTTCTGGTCTATATTATTCTTGGGGTCTTTTTTTCTTTTATAGAACCCCCTAGCTGG
>JAQQSY010003675.1:0-12798 GCA_028646535.1 Procyon lotor
ATAAATCTTGTAACACTGAAAAAATAAAATAAACATATTTGGGGAAAAAAAATAAAATCTTGCCATTTGCAAAAAAAAAAAAAAAAAAAAAGACTTGTGAACTAAAGAGACAGGAGTATCTGCCATCCATACATCCAACATACAGTGGTTATGTAAGTATAAGATGATTGCAATACTCATGTTAAAAAGGTATGATACATATAGCAATCTTGGTCCAGAGCAATCGTGAAATTTATGTAAGCACATTTTTCCAGTTCCTGGTTTAGGGCTCAGTCCTACTCTCTTGGAGTTTTCTTTCTGTAGTTATTGGCCCCATAATCTAAGTCATCCTTCTTTTTCTATAATAAATGGTCCATGACTGCAACTTGGATATCCTTCTTAGCCTGCTTTCTGCAGAAAAAGTTGAGGAGTCCAAAGCCCTCTTTGCATTTTGTACTGTTTCTATTCATTTTAGTTAAATTTGGTAATATTTATGCCAATACAATTCTGATAAATTTTGTAACTTTTTTTTGGATATTCATTTGATTTTTTTTCCCTAAGGACTAACTTTGGAATACATTATCCATTCTACTGCTTTTGTTTTCTAATTCATTAATTTATGCTTTTGCCTCTATTAAGCCCTTTATTTTTCTTTCCCTAGATTTATTTTATGTTTTTTTCTCTTTTTTTTTTAACATAAGTACTTTAGGATATATATTTTCCTTGGGTCATTGGTTTAGTTATATTCTTTATATTATCTACTCATGTACATTCTACAATTTTGGTTTTCATTTCCTCTTGAATGTATGATTTACATAAGGTACACTTATTTTTTAAACTTTTCTTTTTTTAAATTTCCAGAAATAGAAGTTTTCCTAATTTTGTAATCATCAATTGTTAACTACCTAGAAGTCCACCAGAAAACCTGAAGATAAAGCAAAATTTGTATGACCCACTGCAATAAGAGAGAACACCACCTTGATATAACCTTTGTACTGTATTAGAAGGGGGAGATCATGGGAGAATCTGTACATGTTTTTGGTTCTGGGCTCTAGTTGGTCTGATAAGGTAGGTCTTTCAAGGTAGGGAAATGATTGGTCTTGGTCAAAGTTCAGAACATAATGGTTTAATATTGGTGTATACAATGAAGTGAGAGTCATGGAGAGAGTCTTGATAAGTAAACTATTGTTTGCTAGGTAAGATATTTGCCTTCGTAAGTGTTCTGTTGAAATGATACACAAGTTATTTGCCCAGATGAGTTAACTAGTTGCCTGGAAAAATTGGTTTGCTGGAATTTCTGAATTACTGGAGTCACTGAAGCAAAGAGTAATTTTTTGGTTTATAGCTTCATCTTCCTGGTCAATAATTTCCTGATACAAATAGTAAAGTCATGTCAACACAGGTGACCTTTGTTAAGTATAAGATGATTCAGATTTGATAATTAAGATATGTAAAAATAGGTGGTTTCGGTTTTTATTATTGACATCTAATTTTATCACATTGTTTTCAGAAAATTTCATCTATGTTACTTCCATATTGTTGGCATTTAACCTACCATTGTCTGCTTTTTTTCTGTCTACACAACATTTCTTAAAGATTTCATCTATTATTTCAAATTCTACTTATATTTGGACAACACTGCAACTTTTATCTCCAAAGTGTATCTTTTGACTTAATTTATTTATTCATTCACTGACAATCACTTATTAAATGCTTACTAGGGTAATTTTACTACTGATTAAATTATGAACTTACATCTCCAGTTAGACATTCCTTTTCTAACTGGATTTTTGAAATGGATTCTTTTACTAAATTAGTTTTTTTAAGTTAACAGTACTACTATATCACTCAGATTCAAACACAAGTTATTTTTGATTCATCTTTGTTCTTCTTTATTATTAAAAATATTATTTATTCCTTCCAAATAGGACTAGGACTCTCTTTAGTCCTAGTGCCACGATCCTTAGCCAGCATTTATTATCTTGTACCTAGACTTTCCGTAATAGTCTTCTAATTGAGCCACTTGATTCTATAGACTTTTCAGTCTCTCTAACTTCAAGATTTACACCAAAATCCATATTCATCAGTCTTCACATTGTCTACAAGATAAAAGGTCAAGATAGTTTGGCTTTGGTTTCCATTCAAATATCAGTCCCCTACATAAAGTCACAATTTTATATTAGTGGGTCTGTTCACCAGCTCTCAAATAATCTTAGTCTTTCCAATCTTCTTTGGTCATCCTTTGGGGGATGCAGTAAAAGCTGGCTACTAATGATAACTTGAAAACCATCCTTTCATACTCTTCTTTGAATTACATTTATAATTTGGGTTACAACCCAATATTGTTTTATTTGTTGCTTAAATTGTTATAACTATGGCCATTGGGAGCTCATGTTCCTCTATGATATATCCCCATCAATGTGTGTGTGTGTGTGTGTGTGTGTGTGTGTGTGTGTGTGTCTGTTATATGTGCATGCACAAACATACTTCCTTTCTGGCACTAAAAGATGCTTCATCTTATCTTGTATATTCCCTGCCCCAGTTCTAAAATCAGCATTTCTTTAAGGAGCCATGGTTTATTTTATAGGAGAATAGTATTAGAAGCCAAGGTCTGGGTGCAAGATGTGCTTGACACTCCTGGGATGTTATTTCTTTTATGTTCTTTGAGTGGACAGAGCAAAGAAATATGTATCTATAAATACTTATATATGTAACCATCTGTATATATATTAAACTAAAGATGAATTCTTTTGTCTCCAACAGTAATCCATGACACATGAATCATTCTTGGCTTCTCTGTTTTTTTATCTATATATTTCCATTCCAACAGTTAGAAACCTGCCTCCTATCATCAGCCATCCATTTAATTAAATATTAAATTCTAGTATACATGTATAGCAGTTTCAGAATTGTTAACCCCATATATGTGTGAAATTTTATCAATTAGACTACAGTGATTATGTGTAGTTTATTTTGCATTTAGTCTTACAGTCTCTATTAACTTCCACAGCTACTTAGGTGTCAGTATCTTTTCTGCTAACCCTTTCAGAGAGATTGTTTCATATACTTGTAATAGAGTTAGATTCTCCTATCATTCCTTCTTGGAATCCCCTGGCCTCTGAAATGATTTTTTTCAAAACCTGCATAAGTTAAGTTTCATTCTTTGTGCTGTCAAGTTCAATGGATTATGACAAACAGTTGTGTATCCACCATTATGGTATCATACAGAATAGTTTCACTGACTTAAGATAGCCCCTGTACTTTATCTCTTCAACCCACCTTCCTTCCCCTGAACCCCCTACAAATATGAGTATTTTTATTGTCTCTATAGTTTTTAATTTTCCATAATATCATATAATTATAATTGGAGTATATAGCTTTTTCAGATTGACTTCTTTCACTTAGCTATATGCTTTTAAAACTCATGTATATATATTTTTTGACTTGATAGCTCATTTCTTTTTATTACTGAATAATATTCAGTTGTAAAGATGTGCCACATTTGTTTATCCATTCACCTGTTGAAGGATATTTTAGTTGTTTCTAGTATTTCATAGGATTTTGTGTAGGATAAAGTTTCAAAACAGATGGGTAAATATCTAGAAGTGAGTGTTGGATTTTATGGTAAGACTATGTTTAGCTGTGTAAGGAACTGTCAAATTGTCTTCTAAAGTGGCTGCATGTACTTCACATTTTTTAGAGAATAAATTATTTCAATTTTTCCAGATTACTTTTGTGACAGAATAAGTCATAGAGTTATTATGGTGTAGCAGTTAATTGCACAGGCACTGGAAGTACAATGTTTGCGTTCAAGTCTTGATTCTACCATTGATTAAGTGTATGACTTTAATCATTTTGGGTAATCTGTACTTCAGTTTTCTTCCCTATAAACTGAGAATTATCTCCTAGGTGTTGTTAGGATTAATTAGATAACATTAGTTTTGCAAGAGTAAGATGTTAATTGTTGTCCTTTTTCTTTCACTTCCCTGCTCTTCAATTAAGTCTTTATTCCTAAAGTTGAGCTTCTCCTTATGGGTGGTAGCAGAAAAGGCATAATGACTTTTTGTTTCAGAGCCATTAAGGGAATTAAAGGGGTTGTTCAGAGTGAAATCCACCCTAGAGGAGGTTGAGGAGGGGAAAGGCCTAAATTCAGAATGGTATTAGATCTGAGGGCAGGCCCATCACTGACCTATACAAGCTGTCTGTGTAAACTAGAAAAAAACTCACTCTCTGAGAAAATATAACCCAAAGCAAAGACATGATGCTTAGCCAGAGGAGCAGAACTGGATTTCAGCTCCCCCACACACCACCTAAGCTGGGTTCTATTGTGCAGTTCATACACTACACAACTAAAGTTTTGGCTCTGCCTGGGGGATGGGAGAGGATTGTGGGTTCCATGTAGGGTAAGCACATGGACCAAGTCCATTGGAGCACAGGATCTCAGAAGTTCTTGGACATCCGGCCCAGGGAATTCTGCAGGATAATAAGAAGGAGTGAGTCACTAAACACTAAGCTTTGGGAAGAATTATGCTACCATCAAATACCCAACTTTTGTATCAACATGGATGGAACTGGAAGAGATTATGCTGAGAGAAATAAGTCAAGCAGAGAGAGTCAATTATCATATGGTTTCACTTAAGTGTGGAACATAAGGAAAAACATGGAGGACATTGTTAGAAGGAAAGGAAGGGTGAATTGGGGGAAATTGAAGGGAGAGATGAACCATGAGAGACTGTGGACTCTGAGCAACAAACTGAAGGTTTTGGAGGGGAGGGGGTTGGGGGGTTGGGCGAGCCTGGTGGTGGGTATTGAGGAGGGCATGTATTGCATGGAGCACTTGGGTGTGGTACATGAACAATGAATCTTGGAACACTGAAAAAGAAAAAGCTATCAGTCAACATAAGGATCACATGTTGTGCTAGCAAAAAAATCTAAGCACATAAGAAACATTGCAGACAGAATCACAAAGGGGATAGGTAGTGGAAAATCAGTATCTGAATAAGCATTGAGTCACCATGTACAGAAAAGGTAAAAGGTAAAGTTGGTTATAGACTGAGAGACTTTCGTGATACATCTAAGTCTTAAGACTTTCCTAAAAAAACAAAAAGTCCCCCCAAGGAGTGATGGATTAGAATTCCTATAGACATTAGAGGGTGCAAGTATATGATGTGGAAAACAAAAATAAATGGGAAGCTTCTTTCATCCAAGCATTAAAAACCTTTCTGTAAATAAAATATAGATATACGTATTTTAAGCAGATGTACATATTTTAAGCAGACTAGGCCTAAGTGTTTGCTTAGAGGAAGAGGAACATGTATATTCAAGATGGATATAGGATATAGGAATCAAATTGTACAGATAAGTTGAGTTCTATTTGAATTCTCATTTGGCATCCTCCTAAGTATTGTTATTTCTAAGTTACTAGAATCCTTCCTTTAGGCTTCTTGTTCAGTGGGAAGTGTAATACAAATATTTTCAGATGAGTCACCTCCTTTTATAACTGATTTCTTAATATTTTGACTTTCTGGTTGGGAGTCTGTCAAAACAAGGGGTGTCTCATGGATTATCAGAGGATGAAGAGGGTACACGTAGAACACATAGGATATTTTTCTATAAAATAATCAGACACTTGACTTTAGCTGAAAGTGTCAGGAATCCTTTTATTCCCATAACCTATTTTTAGTTATATTAGATTTTTTTAATGGGAAAACTTTTATTTCATTTTAGTCAAAGACACTTAAATTAAAAAAAATTTTTTTTTTGGTGTATTTATTCCCCATTACACTGTCAGGCCAAACATTTGTCATTATATCCACAAATTTTTGCTCTTTTGGTCAGTAGACGTTTAAGAATCTAGCTTGTTATTGGTGCCATATAGCTTTTTGCATATATATTTAAATATACCCCTTTGGGAAGACATATGTTTAGACCATCCAGAAGCCCTCACATTCTGTGGACCACTCTGTAGCAGAGACATATAAGCTTGTGAAAGCTGTGCAATTTTCTCCTTTTGTTTGATTTACCTCTTTGGAGCAAGAACATAACCCCCTTATACTCTACAATCTAGATGAAGCATCAAATGATACATAAGCCTATTAATTAATTTAAAAATTAGTTTGGTTGCTATGAATTCTCTTATCACTATGAAAAATCACGTCCTCTGACAGGGAGGTTTTGACATTAGATTTGATTTCTTACCACAATACACAGATTTAGCCTTCTATGTGAAAATGCTGCTTAACACATACAGCCCTTGTATTCATGTTATACTCTACTCTGAATGTAGCTTGTTATTTATAAAACATCTAATGAGCATGTGAGATGTGGGACATTTTGGGGTAATCATGTAATATAAATGTTAGGAGGCAATATTTATTAAGAAGGAATTGATTCCCAAACAGTACAGTTTGGGGAACATTACAGAGAAAACCCTTTGTACATAATTTCAAAACTTAATCATTCAGTGCAGACAAAATTATACTGGAGATTGATTATATTTGTTTGAAAACCCATCTGTTCTAATCAGGTAACATGGTATTTTAATGGATATGGTTTGAAACAGACTGAGAAGAATGTTTGAAAGTTTCACTTGCTATCTTTTATCTGTTCACAACTTCACTTTAATTCACCCATATGAAGCTGAGTTACTCATACAAAACAGGTCTCTTTTCCCCAATACTAATAATTCATACAAGTAGATGCCTGTGAACCTTTAGGATAAGTGGGAATTAGCTAGTCTAGGAGAATGCATAAGAGTGTATATATAGCTGAAATAACACTTAGGCCTAGAATGAGCAAGAGGAACATGTATATTCAAGAAGCACAAATTTTATGCTCACTTCAAAAATCTTTTGTAAAGGAAATTGGGAGTCAGTTCAATATAGTGGTAGAGTCCTGGATTAGAAGAAGCAATTTCAGTTCTAATATCATCTATAATTCATTTAGTCAATAATTTTGTAGTGAACATACAGTATGTGTCACACATTGTACCAAATTCTAGGAACCCCACAGTTAGTCCCAACTCTCAAGAAATCACAATGTAGTAGGAGATATAGACAGAATTCCCACCTATTGGAGATGTCAGTTCTCCTTCTAAGCCTCCTGAGTTACCTGAGATTTCCCAAGCATGTCTCATATGTGCTCACAGAATCCTTCAGTGTTCTCCTTTGGGTTCCTGCAAAGGTACTTCTCCCTGACGCTATCACTGAGAGAGATACCTCCATGTGAGTGCTGCCTGCCCAGTGTTCAGTTTCTCATGTTCTCAACCCTGCAAAATCCTCGAGTCACTGCTCTGTTGCCATTGGATTGGTGCGACACAGTGTTCTTCAACAAAATGTCAAACATGCCCTGAGCCTAACCTCTATATATGCTTTGTCATCTGCACTCCTAAGCAGTGCTGCTTATGCCCTAGGGCCCGCAAAGTTCTGTCAGATCCAGTCCCTGAGGACAGGTTGGAGAAAAGATGCATATTCTATTCTCCCTTTCCCTCTTTACTCTCCCTGCTTAAAAACAAACAAGGCAACCCTCTTGGGTCCCCTCCCTTAGCGGGAGCTTTGTACTATCACTTTGCCATCACTCAACAAATCTTGCATTTCTGCCCACCAAAAACAAACAGACAAACATTGAACATTATATAAAAAACTAATGATGTACTATACCTTGGCTAATTGAATTTAAATTAAGAAAATAATGAATGAACAAAAAAAAACCTTCACAGATCTTTTTCTCCCAATAATAATTCACACAAATAGATGTTTACAAATCTCTAGCTAACAATTTACTACACAAAGAAACATCCCACTTTGTAAATAAACAAGTAATATACTGTTTACAATAGACTATGATAAAAGTTAGAGTTCACTTACCAGATTTTTGGGGGTATGCTTAGGAAGGGCACTGAAGCCAGGTTCAGGCAAGTAAGGGTCGGGGCTAGAAGTCTCTCTCTCTGAAAGACATGACAACAAAGCTGAGAGTCTAAGTATAAATGAGAATTAGCTGGGCTAAGAGAATACATAAAAAATATATACGCAATTAAAATAAATAGTGTTTATGAAACTCTGAAGGTGGAAAGAACACATTTATTTAAGAAGAACTAATTCTTCCCTTCTTTAAGGACCAACCTGGAGATCTTTTATAAAGTCTTTTTCTCTTCTTATTTATGTATTTATATTCTTTTTGTATTTATTATATTCAATCTTCTATTATAAATATTTGTAAGCATATCTATCTCCCATTATTAGAAGATAAGCACATTGTGAGTTCTGCTAAATTATTTTTCATGTCCTCCACATTAATAGCCACAATGATTTGCATATAACAGTTGCCTAATTAAAACAATATGCTTTAAGTGGCTAAGGGTGCTTGGGATAAACAGATTTTTCATGAGCTAACAGTAGCATCAAATGATTCAAACAAATAGATGCAATCGAAAGCACACTGGTTCTAGATAAAAAGGAAAGGCTAGAGAAGATCTTTCTTATCTGTTAGAATAATTTCTTACTGTTAGTTCTTTGTATGGTTGACCCTTCACAAATGGATTTGAATGGAATGAGTCCATTTAGATGTGGATATTTTTCAATACATATACATATAGTACTATAAATGTATTTTATCTCCTTATGATTTTCTTTATTTTTATTAGCTTTAGTACAAGAATACAGCATATAATACATATACAAAATATGTGTTATTGATTGTTTATATTATCTGTCAAGCTTCTGGTCAATAGTTGGCTATTAGTAGTTAAATTTGGGGGAGTCAAAAGTTATATGCAGAATTTTAACTGCATGTGTGGTTCTGTACCCCTATTCTTTGCATTGTTTGAGGGTCAACTGGTGCCAGGCATTTTTTTTTATTTAAAAAATTAATGAAATAAATAATTCAGACAAAATATACCATATATATAAGCTTAAAGATGAATAATAAAACTAAACTCAGATACCTGCCACAGAGCTTAAAAAATAGAACATAAATAAATATAATGAAAAGTTTCTTTTCATAACAAAGTGGCAAACCAACATGGGATGCTGGATTTCTCCTTCAGCTCTGGGGAAATTTTAGAACTCAGAACTAAAATTATAGATAAAATTCACATAATGGGCTAAAGGAGATCAAAGGAACATGCCAGCATGCTGTAACACTTGTCTCATTAGGGAGAAAATTTAAATAAATTGTAAGTTAAATCCATTTATTATAAGAGCATGTATAGAAAATATTACATAAACAGAGTAAGAACACTCAATCTACATAATGGAAAGCAGGAATGGATAAAAGAAAAGCAAAGAAAGTACAGTAAACAGAAAAAAAAATTTTAAATGATAGCAGTATTAGATCCTAAAATAATAGAAATTGCAATAAGTATAAATGGATTAATTTAGCCATTAAAGTTAGAGATTATAAGATTTTTTTAAAAATATTCAACATTTTCTGAGTCCCAATTTTAAGCAGTATTAAGAGAATGTTGAAAATAAAAGGATGGGAAAGGGTACATAGATCAATTTGAATCAGAGAGAAGTGGGGGTAACAACTTTAAAATTTGACAAAATAGAATTGAAGGCAAAAAATATACATGACTAAGAAGAATACTGCATATTTAAGAAGGAATAGACTAAGAGGAATAGATATGTATCTATCTATAAAACCTACAGGCTATGTGTATAAATATAAAAATAAAGAGCATATTAACTATAGCTTTGAAGTCCACCTTCACTGATTACATCCCATTCCCTACCTCCCAGAGGTAACTACTACTATGATTTTTCTATTTATTTATTCTTTCTTAAAGAAAATCTGATTTAATGAATTTAAGAATAGTAATAGTTACTTTATGTAGTATAGATCAATCATTTTCTGATCTTCCTCTTTTTTTATTTTTTAATTTTTATTTATTTTGAAATTTTTAAAATTAACATATAATGTATTATTTGCTTCAGGGGTACAGGTCTGTGGATCATCACTCTTACACAATTCACAGCACTTACCATAGCACATACCCTCCCCAATGTCCATAACCCAGCCACTCTACCCCCCCCCCCACCCCCCGCAACCCTCAGTTGAGATTAAGAGTCTCTTATGGTTTGTCTCCCTCCCCAGTCCCATATTGTTTCATTTTTTCACTCCCTGCCTCCCACTAACCCCCTGCCCTGCCTCTCAAATTCCTCACATCAGAGAAATCATATAATTATCTTTTGCTGATTGACTTATTTCACTTAGCATAATACCCTTTAGTTCCATCCACGTCATTGTGAATGGCAAGATTTCGTTATTGTTTTTTTGAGGTTCCCCTTTCTCCACATCCTTGCCAACATCTGTCATTTCCTGACTTGTTAATTTTAGCCATTATGACTGGTGTGAGGTGGTATCTCATTGTGGTTTTGATTTGTATTTCCCTGATGCCGAGTGATGTTGAACACTTCCTCATGTGTCTTTTGGCCATTTGGATGCCCTCTTTGCAGAAATGTCTTTTCATGTCTTCTGCCCATTTCTTGATTGAATTATTTGTTCTTTGGGTGTTGAGTTTGAGAAGTTCTTTATAGATTTTGGATACTAGCCCTTTATCTGATATGTCATTTGCGAATATGTTCTCCCATTCTGTTGGTTGTCTTTTGGTTTTGTTGACTGTTTCCTTTGCTGTGCAAAAGCTTTTGATCTTGATGAAGTCCCAATAGTTCATTTTTTGCCCTTTCATTCCTTGCCTTTGGTGATGTTTCTAGGAAGAAGTTGTTGTAGCTGACGTTGAAGAGGTTGCTGCCTGGCTTCTCAAGGATTTTGATGGATTTAAAAGAATGATTAGCTCTATGGATCTGGCACTGAGGGTCCATTTCTGGGATCTCTATTCTATTCCACTAATCTATGTGTCTGTTTTTGTGCCAGTGGCATACTGTCTCGATGAATACAGCTTTGGAATAGAGCTTGAAGTCTGCAATTGTGATGCCGCCAACTTTGATTTTCTTTTTCAACATTCCTCTGGGTATTCACAGTCTTTTCTGGTTCTATATAAATTTTAGGATTATTTGTTCCAGTTCATTGAAAAATGTTGATGATATTTTGATAAGGATTGCAGTAAATTTGTAGATTGCTTTAGGTAGCATAGACATTTTCACCATATTTGTTCTTCCAATCCGCAAGCATGGAATGTTTTTCCATTTCTTTGTGCCTTCCTCAATTTCTTTCATGAATAATTTATAGCTTTCTGAGTACAGATTATTTGCTTCTTTGGTTAGGTTTATTCCTAGGTATCTTACGGTTTTGGGTGCAACTGTAAATGGGATTGACTCCTTAATTTCTATTTCTTCTGTCTTGCTGTTGGTGCACAGAAATGCTGTACTGAATTCACCTTACTGAATTCCTGAATGAGTTCTATCAGTTTTGGAGTGGAGTCTTTTGGGTTTTCCACATAAAGTATCATATTGTCTGCAAATACTGATGGTTGACTTCTTTGCTGATTTGGATGCCCTTTGTTTCTTCTTGTGGTCTGATTGCTGAGGCTAGGACTTCTAATACTATGTTGAATTGCACTTGTGATAGTGAACATCCCTGTCATGTTCCTGACCTTAGGGGAAAAGCTCTCAGTTTTCCCCCATTGAATATGATATTTACTATGGGTTTTAAATAGATGGTTTTTATGATATTGAGGTATGTACCCTCTATTCCAACACTATGAAGAGTTTTGATGAAGAAAAGATACTGTACTTTATCAAATGCTTTTTCAATATCAATTGATAGTATCACATGGTTCTTGTTTTTTTTTTTTTTTAGTCAAAAAACCATTTATTTCACCAGAAAAAAAAAGTCATCCAACTCTATGTGTCCACCCGCCACAAGTCTTTGGGCCAAAAGACTCAGTAGTGACACTCTCATCAGAGTCATTCCCAAGTCCAACACCCACTGGAAGCAGGAGGCTAGGAGATAGCACAACCCCCACCACAGTTTCTACACACAATGAGGCCTGCTGAGAGAACAGAACATAAATGGGATACTACAGAACTATGAAAGAACAGGAAGAACAGGAAAATGGGCAGGAAGGAGGAAAGGAAGAGGTGGTATTATTATGGTGGTACATTATTCTGTATTAATAAATAATACATTTATTAATATATTGTATCACATTGATTGATTTGTGAATGTTGAACCAACTTTGCAGTCCAGGAATAAATCCCACTTGGTCGTGGTGAATAATCTTTTTAATATACTGTTGGATCCTATTGGCTAGTATTTTCATGAGAATTTTTGCATCTGGATTCATCAAAGATATTGTTCTGTAATTCTCCTTTTTGATGGGGTCTTTGTTTGATGGGGATCAAGGTAATGCTGGACTCATAAAATTAGTTTGGAAGTTTCCCTTCCATTTCTTTTTTTTGGAACAGTTTCAGGAGAATAGGTATTAATTCTTCTTTAAATGTTTGGTAGAATTCCCCTGTGAAGCCATCTGGCCATAGACTCTCGTCTGTTGGGAAATTTTTGATGACTGCTTCAATCTCCTTACTGGTTATGGGTCTGTTCAGGTTTTCTCTATCTTGCTGGTTCATTTTTGGTAGTTTGTGTGTCTCTAGGAATGCATCTATTTCTTCCAGATTATCTAATTTGCTGGTGTATAGTTGCTCATAATATGTTCTTATAATTTTGTATTTCTTTAGTGTTGGTTGTGATCTCTCCTCTTTCATTCCTGATTTTATTAATTTGGGTGCTTTCTCTTTTCTTTTTGATACGTCTGGCCAGGGGTTTATCAATCTTATGAACTGTTTCAAAGAACCAGCTCCTAGTTTCATTGATTTGTTCTACTGTTCTTTTGGTTTCTATTTCATTGATTTCTGCCCTGAT
>JAQQSY010003678.1:0-12796 GCA_028646535.1 Procyon lotor
TGGTTCATCTCCCCCTCTGATTTCCCCCAATTCACCCTTCCTTTCCTTCTCCCTATGTCCTCCATGTTTTTCCTTATGCTCCACATGTAAGTGAAACCATCTGGTAACTGACTCTCTCTGCTTGACTTATTTCACTCAGCATAATCTCTTCCAGTCCCACCCATGTTGATACAAAAGTTGGGTATTCATCCTTTCTGATAGAGGCATAATATTCCATTGTATATATGGACCACATTTTCTGTATCCATTTATCTGTTGGAGGCCATCTTGGCTCTTTCCATTGTTTGGCAATTGTGGCCATTGCTGCTATGAACATTGGGATACAAGTGACCCTTCTTTTCACTACATCTGTATCTTTGGGATAAACACCCGGTAGTGCAACTGTAGGGTCATAAGGTAGCTCTATTTTTAATTTCTTGAGGAATCTCCACACTGTTGTCCAAAGTGGCTGTACCAACTTGCATTCCCAACAACACTATAAGAGGGTTCCCCTTTCTCTACATCCTCTCCAACACTTGCTGTTTAGTGTCTTGATGATTTTGGCCATTCTAATTGGTGTAAGGTGGTATCTCAATGTGGTTGATTTGAGTCTCCCTGATGGCTAATGATGATAAACATGTTTTCATGTGTCTGTTAGCCGTTTGTATGGCTTCTTTGGAGAAGTGTCTGTTCATGTCTTCTGCCCATTTTTTGATGTGATTATCGGTTTTGTGGGTGTTGAGTTTGAGGAGTTCTTTATAGGTCTTAGATATCGGACTTTTGTCTGTAGTGTCATTTGTGAACATCTTTTCCCATTCTGTGGGTTACCTGTTTGTTTTGTTGACTGTTTCCTTTGCTGTGTGGAAGCTTTTTATCTTGCCCAGAGCAATCTATATTTTCAGTGCCATCTGATCAAAATTCCACTGTCATTTTTCAAAGGGCTAGAGCAAACAATCCTAAAATTTGTATGGAACCAGAAAAGACCCTGAATTGCTAAGGAAAGGTTGAAAAAGAAAAAGCTGGGAGCATTACATTGCCTAATTTCAAGCTTTACTATAAGGCTGTGATCACCAAGAGAGCATAGTACTTTCACAAAAAGAGACACATAGATCAGTAAAACAGAGGAGAGAGCCCAGATATGGATCCACAACTCTATGGTCAAATAATCTTTGACAAAGCAGGAAGAAATATCCAGTGGAAAAAGACAGTCTCTTCAATAAATGGTGCTGGGAAAACTAGACAGCTATATATAGAAGAATGAAACTTGACCATTCTCTTACACCATACACAAAGATAAACTCAAAAATGATAAAAGACCTCAACATAAGTCAGGATTCTATCAAAACTCTAGAGGAGAACATAGGCAGTAACCTTTTCGACATCGACCATAGCAACTTCTTTCAGGACACGTCTCCAAAGGCAAAGGAAACAAAAGAGAAAATGAACTTTTGGGACTTCATCAAGATAAAAAGCTTCTGCACAGCAAAGGAAACTTATTTTTTTTAAAGAAGCAGAAACATTTCTTTAAAATTCTTACCAAAATACCATGATGAACTTGCTATCTACACTTTGGAAAGGAAATATATTTAGGCATAGAGACAGTATTCATTAAAAAAGAAGGAAAAGAAAAGAAAAGAAAAGGAAAGAAAAGAAAAGAAAAGAAAAGAAAAAAAAGAAAGAAAAGAAAAGAAAAGAAAAGAAAAGAAAAGAAAGAAAGAAAGAAAGAAAGAGAAAGAAAGAAAGAAAGAAAGAAAGAAAGAAAGAAAGAAAAAGAAAGAAAGAAAGAAAGAAAGAGAAAATCTAATTGCCTATCATGGTGTCAGGTGCTGAGTTAGGTCATAGAGATGAGAAGAGATCAGACAAGAGAAGATCTCTGAAGTAATCAAAACAGTAGGATGCTGGTCTAAATATACATACATAGGCTAATGGAATAGAATTGAGAGCCCAGAGATAAGCCCTCACATGTACGGTCAACTGGAATTTGACAAGGGAGTCAAGAACACTCATTGGTAAAGGATAGTCTCTTCAATAATTGGTGCCAGGAAAGCTGGACAAGAGAAGAATGAAATTCAAGCTGTTATCTTATACCATTTACAAAAATTAACTCAAAATGGATTAAAGGCTTAATTATGATTTGAAATGGTAAAATTCCTAGAAGAAAAAATAAGGAAAATACTCCTTGACATTGGATTGGCATCTATTTTTGGATATGAAATCAAAAGCACAAGCAAAAGAAGAGAAAATAAATCACTGGGGCTACATCAAATTAAAAGTTTCTGTACAGCAAAAGAAACAATCAACAAAATGAAAAAGTAACCTATAGAATGGGAAAAATATTTGCAAATCATCTATCTGTTAAAGTTTTAATATCCAAAATATATATCATAAAACTCATGCAACTCAATGGCAAAAAAACTGATTTGATTCTCAAAATGGGCAGAAGATCTGAATAAATATTTCTTAAAAGAAAGCATATAAATGGTTAACAAGTACATGAAAAGATGCTCAGCATCACTAATGATGAGGGGAAATGCAAATTGAAACCATTGTAAGATACTACTTTGTACCTTTAGAATGGCTTTCATCAGAAAGACAAGAGATAATAAATGTTGGCAAGGATGTAGAGAAAAGGGAACACTTTCCCAATATTGGTGAGAATGTAAATTAGTGTAACCACTATGGAAAACAGTATGGAGGTTGAAAATAGAACTACCAGCTGATCCAGCAGTGGCACATATTGCATTGGGCACTGGGTATAGTGAATAAACAATGAATCGTGGAACACTGTAAAAGTAAAATAAAATTCAAAATAATACCCTTTCTGGGTATATATTCAAGGGAAATGAAATCAGGAATTCAAAAAGATACCTACACTCACATGTTCACTGCAACATTTTTCACAATAGCCTTAATATGGTAGGAACCCAAATCTGTCCATCAATAGATAAATAAATAAAGAAGATATGGTATATATACACAGTGGAATATTATTTAGCTACAAGAAAGATAGACCTCCTGCCATTTATGACAACATGGATAGAACTTGAGGGCATTATGCTAAGTAAAATAAGTCAGACAGAGAAAAAAATATATACTGTATGATTTCACTTACATGTGGAATCTGAAAAAGGTGAACTCAGACGCAGAGTAGAATGGTGGTTGCCAGGGGCTGAGGATGGGGGAAATGGGAGATGTTCGTCAAAAGGTACAAAATTCCAGGCATAAGATGAATAAATTCTGGGAATCTAATGTATAGCATAGTGATTATAGTTGACAATACTGTGGTAAATACTTGAAAATTATTAAGAAGTAGATCTTAAATGTTCTTACCACAAAAAAAGAAACCATAATTATGTGATGTGACATAGCTGTTAGCTAATGTCATGGTGTTAATCATTTTGCAATACATAAGTGTATCTTAAATTTATACAGTGTTATATATGAATTATATCTCAATGAAGCTTGGGAAAAATAAAAGTGCTTGGAGAGCTAACTTAGCCTGAGAGAGCTCAATCTGAATTACAAAAGTTGCCCTAAGTCATATATTTAATAAATAGCAGACTGAGGTTTTAAATTTAGGTCTAGATGGTTCCAAAGCTCTCTTTATATGATACTTGTGTTTTCTAAACTAAGGAATGTGCACCCCCACCTTTCACACTCCCTATGAGCCAAAAATATGCAAAGATGGCTTCAATTTTAATAGACAGTTTATGATTTTAAATAAATTTTTACATTAAATAAGCCTGGACATTTTAAGAAGGAGAATGCCAAATTCAAATGAATATTTAAGATAAAACAAAAGATTTCAAATAAATTAAGCCTTGCAGTGCCTGAGCCCCTAGGAATGGAATAGTCTCTCTTGAATACTCTTACTCACAGTAAGAAGAAAAGAGAAAAAGAATCAAGTCTTTGGGAAAACTGTGCACAAAGGGAAACCTCATAATAGGAAAGATTTAAACAGAAGGAAGAAAAAGAGAAAAAAGTTTAGAGAAGAGAACCTTTAGGTGCAGACTTGAAAATGACTTTCAGAATGTCATCAGTCAATCTGCCACTGAGAGGCCTAATTAAGACATCTGCTAAAGAGTTACCAATTGATGGTGGTCTCACTGCCACACCATTTTAATTGACATGCTGTGATTTCGTTCCAGATTAACTTCATAAGTGGTCCTTCTAATAGAAAGATCACTTACATTAAGAGTGGGCTGTAAATGGGGATTTGTGATGTTAATAGGCCAGTATAACTTCTGTGTCATTTACATACATTTCCATTTTTCCCAATGCATATTTGCATATATTGGAGGATGCATTGAAGGCCTCATGTGGGTAACATTAGTATGGTAATGAGAATGCAACTGGCACAGTGTCCAAAGAGTCATTTCCTTGACCTCCCCTCAGCACTAATTTTGAAGCTGCCTTTGAGCCTCCCATATTAGTGACTGAAAACCAATATTCCAGAAAAACATGAGTTAGGCCTATTAACCCAATGCAATAAATGTTTGGAAGACTGAAGCACAGAGCCTTTATAACAATTGAAGAGTTGCTCAGGGCTTAAACAATGGAGTACATCATCGATGCTAAAAACAAAACAAAACAAAACAATAAAAACCTCCAGAAATATTGATTTGATGTGGTAGCTCATTAGTATTACTTAATATGGTAGCCCAATCTAGCATGTTTGCCAATCCAAGAGGTTAGGGCAGAGACCAACTTGCATAAGGCTCAGAATAGAGTTTGCAAGGAGAGAGTGTCAGAATTGGAATCTACCAGACCAGAGTCTAGCTGTGCCTTTGCCATCATAGAGTCTTCATCACTTCAAGACCTCGTTATGCATCTAAACATTTGGGGTAAGAATACTTATCTTAAGTCTGTGGTGAAGATTGAGATAATGAATGGAAAAGCACTTGCAGATAAAGTTTAAAAATTAAGGATAAAATTTAGTCCTCCGGTAGTCAAAGCAAAGAATGAGACTCTGTTTTCCTTTACTGGTTCTGGGACTGTCTTTTGTGCTAGAAGCACATATGGAAGAATGACAATTTTGGTGGGATTTCCGACATGTATTTTAAAAACCTGAGTTGAACAGATTAAGTGCAACGATATAACTGAAGCTTCACTTCATGGTATCTCTCATGTTACTTGGGCATAATATTTTGCAATGGCAGATTTGAAGTCCCTGAGAAGCTAGAGTTGAAATGCTTGAATTGAGTCCACAGCAATGGGGTGGATGGTTCTTTTGCATGGTTTCATTAACCTTCATTTCTTTCTTAGAACTGGAGGACCAAATTTTCCCTCATTTTCTTTCTACAATAATTGGACTTTTTCTTTGTCATATCACTTCAGTTCCTGTATCCTGCTCACTATATCAAATATTAACATAAATCTCTCTAGCATATCTCACCAGGACCAACTCTAAAGGAATAAGCAATCCTTTATACAGCAATGCTCCTCTGATTTTGCAGTTTGTTATTCAGCATCAAGTCAATGTGTCTTGGGCAAAGGATTTCAGATCCACTTTTTGTGATTATTTTAAACCACAAAATGAAATAAGGACTTAAGAAAGAGGCTTTGTTGTGTCACATCATCCAT
Organism: Procyon lotor; assembly: GCA_028646535.1. Taxonomy (NCBI): domain Eukaryota; kingdom Metazoa; phylum Chordata; class Mammalia; order Carnivora; family Procyonidae; genus Procyon; species Procyon lotor. Next base: position 5,563 of record JAQQSY010003678.1, read on the forward strand.
AAAACCTTCCAAAGAAGCCTCATGAGTAAGCAGCAGCATCCTATAAAGTTCATATGTGATAGACTGACATTTTGGTCACAGAATGGGGAAGACACAACAGGAGACGATATCTGCCAGTAATTTGCTCATAGACAGGAGGAATAAGGGATGAGAATGTTCCCAGTCTTCTAAATGTTCACAGATAACAGGGAGGATTGGTCAGGACAGAAAGGACTGCCAGGGAACAGAATATCACCAGAATGTCACCAGGACAACTTCGTATTATAAAGGAAACATTTCTATGTCCCACAAGAGGCAACACCTTGAGAGTTCTTGAGGGTTTAGGTAAGATGTAAAGATCCTGAAATTGTTCTACTTTATTACCATAGCAGACCATGGTAGTCATGTATTTTTGTGTGTATCTAGTATGCTTTCTAATCCCTTTTCTTCTGATTCCTTTGGGGAACCCCTCCCTCTGTTCCCATGGGCTTGTTAGGATATGATAATCATTCTGTTCTTACCCTCAGCTAAAGAGGGGCATGTGGCACTGGCTGGACAGAATACTCCATTCCTCTGGGTAGAGTTACTTTCCATATGTGTGTATGCATGACCCAAGCAGGATCAGCCAGTGTCTTTCCTAGCATTAATATGTGAAATATGGGAATAGAGTTTTTCCCCCCTTCTCATTGACACTGACAAACTAGGAAGATGTGGCTTTAGAGACGGGGGTAGGTATATAAGGACCTTTCATCAGATAACCCCAAGTAGGGCTGAGACACGGAGAGAAAAGACAAAACCTAGGACATATCCATGCCTGTGCTCTCTAGTCATGTAAAACAAGAGAATTCCCCTTTTCACTTCAACTAGTTCATGTTAGGTATTGGACACTTAGAGTCAAAGCAATTTAAGGCTCTAAAAGGAAGAGGGAGGGGCACCTGGGTGGCTCAGTCGTTAAGCGCCTGCCTTCAGCTCAGGTCATGATCCCAGAGTCCTGGGATCGAGCCCACATCGGGATCCCTGCTCTGCGGGAAGCCTGCTTCTCTCGCTTCCATTCCCTCTGCTTGTGTTCCCTCTTTCGCTGTACTCTCTCGCTATGTTTCTGTCAAATAAATAAAAAATCTTTAAAAAATAAATAAATAAATAAATAAATAAATAAATAAATAAAAGGAAGAGGCAAAGAGATGTGCAAACAAAGGAATGCAGTAAAAAATCAAGTGTTAACAAAGGATACAAGGCCAATGAGCTGGGAAGAGGTTTGGCCATATTCTGACAAGGGAATAGAAATTTAATTTTTCTAGTTTTCTTTTGTGAATTTTGTTCCCACAATGTCTTAAAAAAACTCTAATCATTTCGGGGCAGATGTCACAATACTTAACATCAGATCCTTCATCCAATATGTGACAAGCATCCCCTCACTGTCTATTGCACCATGCAGGGCTCTCCACTCCTAAGCTCTCTTAAACTGATGTGAGAAAGATTTGAGAGAAACAAAGTTGAGAAGCAATATGACATTATGGAAAGAATATTGGATTTTCAATTAGGGTCTAAGATTGGAATAAACATTTGACACCCCTTAGGGGGTATTTACTTTGTTTTTCTGGACCTTAGTTTTCCCATATGGACAATGGAATGAGAAGTTTTCCCATATGGACATTGGAATGAGAAGAGCAATTATCTTTACTCACATGGTTTTCACATGTATTAAATAGTGTATTATAAAATGTATACCATCCAGCACTGACAATAATAGGTTCTCAGTTAATGATTTATTTCTTGTTTTCAGACAAGTTCATAACAATGTTGGTGGTATTCAAAGCAGATAGTGAAACTCTTCACCCCCTATCCCAAAGCCAAGGCAGAACATTTCCCAGGAGCAAGAAAGGAGCTGAGCTATTTATGTTTTTTGTTGAGTATGTGTGTGAGACACATTTTGGAAGACAGTTTCAGGGTCATTGTTGCAGCCCTTTACATTAAATCTGAGTGCTGTTTGGAGTATTTTCTTCTTGGGAACTTCCTGTAGTTTTGTACACTCTGCCCAGACGAGTGGGGGCAGGGAACCGGATCCTTAAGACTGACTCAAAAGAAGAACTCTAATCTCAAGAAGGAGAGCTAAGTAATGCTAATTAATGTGTATGGTTTTGTGTATGGTTTTTGTTTGTTTGTTTGCTTTTTGTTTTGTTTTGCTTTGGATCACCTAGTTCCCCAGAGTCAGAAAGAATTCAGAAATTTTGGTAGCTTCTCTGTCCAAGAGGGGAAGGAATTCATTCACATCATTATTTCCATTGTTATTTTAATACCAACATCATCACTTGCACTTCAGCCGCCATCAGTCAATGAGAGCCTTCTAGACACTTTGTACCCATTATCTTTTCAATGACACACACAGAAAAACCAGTTTTTATTAATATTTTCACATATAAAAGAGAAATGCAAGTCTTGAGATTAAGGAATTTGCTGAGGACACACAGTAAAAGTGAAACCAAGGTCAATATGATTGTAAAGTGTATTTTTCCCTTTCCATTCTGTACGCCATAAGAACTGGGGTATACATTGTGGGGGTTAACAAGTGAAGAATGGACTGTCTGCTTTATTAAATCCAGGCCAAGAGTCTTATCAACAGTCACACCTTGAGAAAGCCAAAGGCTGAAGTGTTACTTGTCCTTCCTTATCCTTTAGATGAGGGTACTGGTGCAGAAAAAAGGAGGTTGGGCTGAGGGAGTAGTTTGATTGTCAAGGAGGAAAACAGTAGCTCACAGCCCTGGAACCTGAGTACCAGGACATTCATTTTCAGGCTCTGTTGGAGCTTGGCTACCAGCTTTTCCAGACCCAGGAGATGTGTCAGTGAGCCATTTACATGACCCTTTACAAAGTTAAGCCTATTATTTGGCCCTTGGTGCTGGCTTTTTTAAAAGTCCTTGACAGACACAGTAGGAATAAAATAGTGTACATAGCACATGCCCAGTGCCTTCTTAAAAATGAAAAGTTGAAGTCAGACAGAAAGTAGGGAGTTTGGCATGGAGAAACACTGAGTATTACAGGTGCATGTTCAGTCCTATCCTCTAACCACGGTTTCTCCCCAAATAGGGTGGAGTTCCTCCCCACCAACGCTGGACAGGAGGCACTAATTAAAATGTAGGGCTGGTCTGGGACAGGTCACACACTCTTCCACCAAGAGAGAATTCCTCTTAGCTAAGAATACTGTGGTTTGTTTCTGGGATGTCAAGAGCCCAACCTCTTGAGGAAGATGCTAAGATGAACAATCACTCAGTGGGTACCTTCCCAAATGGAGGTACTGAGTCATCAGTATGAAATCATACCTGCTCCAGAAATGGGAGGAAATGCCCATCAGAAGGAGGAGACTAATGGGTTCTCAAAACCTGGGACAGTTTTATTTCTGCTAAAGAACCTCTGGAAATTGTTGGAGATGTTTCTGATTGGGATGACAAAGGGAGGAAATACATGTGTTATTGGCATCCATCTAGTATCTAGAAACTGGGGATGCTACTTAACATTCTACAATGCACAAGACAGTCCCTACAATGGGAGACAAACTGGTTCTAAATGTCAACAGGACTGAGGTTAGGAAACCCTGGTCTAGGAGCACCAGAAACTAAGTCAGAAAGTCAAATTGGGTTTGGAATCACCAAGGAGAGGGGCAAGAAGGATGCCCAGGGTCAAAATACACAGAGGAGAGTTCATTCTAAAACAGAACTATATCATGCCCTACAGACAGGGGCTGCTGTGATTGACCAGCTAAACCAGGCCTCTGCCACTGCTGGGTTCCCTGTTGTAAACCGTGCCTATTCTTTTGTGTGCCTGGGAGATTTTATTTACCATTATCTACAGAACCATCTTGAGAGCAGCAGCTCTGGAACAAGAGCCAGATGGAGATGATTTGTAGGTAGTATTTCCTTAGCATGGACTTTAGTCCTAAAGTGTTTACATTCCAGCTGCACCACTTATAAGATTTGTCTTACAGCATGGCCATTGATCTCTCTTTTCCTAACCTGTAGTGAAAGTAATAGCTATATCATAAATTGATTTTGAGGATTAAATAAGGTAATATATATAAAGAATCCAGAAAGCTTTATAATTAGCTTAATAATAACTATTATTCTGGTTGTGATTACTATGAGGACATGATAGAAAACCTGGGTTGAGGTACTGAGAAGGGTGCACTGGGCTCACCAACAAGAAGCCCTGGAGAATCCAAGGGTGGGCATGAGGCAATGGGCTTAGGAAGAGAGTGAGCAGCCTGGGGATTTGTGATGTCAATGGTAAGGAACAAAAATTTGCCAAACTGACCCAACACAAAGTTGAATTTATTTACTTGTCTGACAAAGAAGAGACACATTACTTAGGTGGGAGGTATGCAGATCTCCTAGAGCAGACATGAGAAAGGGAAGATAGATCACAAAAATTGGGAAAGTATATTAAATAAGGCCACCTTCTGAGTTCAGGTCTTTGGATCAGGACTGTAAGCTCTTCATTGTGGTCACTTTCATGTTTCACAGCATCCCTGATGCCAGGAAGACTGATATAAAATTCTAGCTTCAAATTCAGTTGACAACTTAATGTGAAAATGCTTAAAATTTCAGAAACTTATTCTGAACAATGCCAAGAAGTGTTGCACTACCTATGTATTGCCCATTGTGGTAGTTGGCTTCCCTGGAAGCAGATTCTGAAATGGAACTATGTGTGTAGTCTGATATTTGTGCAGATGTGTCCCTGAGCACCTGATCCATAAAAAAGAGAACAAAACAGGAGTGGGAAAAAGGTGAAGGTGAATTGGGATGTTGGCCCAGCCCAGTGACAGCTTTGGACAGACCCAAGGACACCCTGGAGTTAGCTAGGGTGGCATGTCAAAGTTGTTCCCTATTAGGCTGAGATGACCAACCCTTTGATCAAATTGATCTCAACTCCCTCATTGATCACTGAATGTGGGCAGCCAGAAGCTGTGTCCAAAGAGGCTGACAGTTGGAAGCTATCCATCCCCAGAGACAAGGTCTTCACAGATGGAGGGTCTGGATAATATAGCACAGTGTTCACCAGCCCCTGGTCTTGGCCCAGCTTTGGGTTCACTGATGTTTCAAATAACTCTGAAGTCAGTTCAGGGCTCAGAACTGGATTAGGGAGGGTAAGAGGCTCACTGAAGCCTACTGCTCACCAATCACCTGGGTGTTTAGACCCAGACTGTGGCTTTCCTGCCTTACTCAGCCCTTCTGAGAAGTGCGCATGGGTGTGGAAATGGTAGAGAATATGGGACCAAAACCAGACTTGTAATAGATAGGTAGATCAAGATACTCAACTCTTTTAGAAAAGGCACGTGTTCTCAATGAGGGTAATTCGGAAAAGTGAGTCCTTGGGGCAGGGGGAGGGGTGAAGAGATTATATTCTCTTCATATATAAAGCACATAGACAATAGCCAAAATGTGGAAAAAGCCAAGAGACCCTTTAACAGATGAATGGATAAAGAAGATGTGGTCCATATATATAGTGGAATATCACTCAGCCATCATAAAGGATGAATATGTGACTTTTGCATCAACATGGACGGAACTGGAGGAGATTATGCTAAGTGAAATAAGTCAAGCAGAGAAAGTCAATTATATGATTCCACTTATTTATGGAACATAAGAAATAGCATGGAGGATATTAGGAGAAGGAAGGGAAAAATGAAGGGGGAAAATCAGAGGGGGAGATGAATCATGAAAGACGATGGACTCCAGGAAATAAACTGAAGGTTTTAGAAGGGAGGGGGTAAGGGAGATGGGTTAGCCCAGTGATGGGCCTTAAGGAGGGGACATATTGCATGGAGCACTGGGTGTGACACACAAACTATGAATCATGGAACGCTACACCAAAAATTAATAATGTACTGCATGGTGACTAACATAACATAATAAAAATAAAAAAATAAAAGTTAATTAGTTAAGGGGCACCTGGCTGGCTCAGTCAGTAGGGCATGTGACTCTTGATCTCATGTTGGGTGTAGAGAGTACTTAAAAAGATTTTTAAAAACACTCTAAAAAAAGATAATTAAAACAAACAATCTTAAAATTAATATGGAACCAGAAAAGACCCGGAATTGCTAAGGAAATGTTGAAAAACAAAAAGAAACCTGGAGCATCACGTTACCTGATTTCAAGCTTTACTACAAAGCAGTCATCACCAAGACAGCATGGTATGGCACAAAAACAGACACATAGACAAGTGGAACAGAATAGAGAGCCCAGATATGGACTCGCAACTCTATGGTCAAATAATTCTTGAGAAAGAAGGAAAAAATATCCAGTGGAAAAAAGACAGTCTCTTCAATAAATGGTGCTGGGAAAACTTCTATGTATAGAAGAATGAAACTTGACCATTCCCTTACACCATACACAAAGATAAACTCGAAATGGATAAAAGACCTCAATGTGAGGCAGGAATCTATCAAAATCCTAGAGGAGAACATAGGCAGCAACCTCTTCAACATCGGCCATAGCAACTTCTTTCAGGACATGTCTTCAAAGGCAAAGGAAACAAAAGTGAAAATGAACTTTGGGACTTCATCAAGATAAAAAGTTTCTGCATGGCAAAGGAAACAGTTAACAAAACAAACAGGTAACCCACAGAATGGGAAAAGATATTCACAAATGACACTACAGACAAAAGTCCGATATCTAAGACCTATAAAGAACTCCTCAAACTCAACACCCACAAAACAGATAATCCCATCAAAAAATGGGCAGAAGACATGAACAGACACTTCTCCAAAGAAGACATACAAATGGCTAACAGACACATGAAAAAATGTTCATCCTCATTAGCCATCAGGGAGATTCAAATCAAAGCCACACTGAGATACCACCTTACACCAGTTAGAATAACCAAAATCATCAAGACACTAAACAGCAAGTGTTGGAGAGGATGTGGAGAAAGGGGAACCCTCTTACAGTGTTGGTGGAAATGCAAGTTGGTGCAGCCACTTTGGGAAACAGTGTGGAGATTCCTCAAGAAATTAAAAATAGAGCTACCCTATGATCCTGCAGTTGCACTACTGGGTGTTTACCCCAAAGATACAGATGTAGTGAAAAGAAGGGTCACTTGTATCCCAATGTTCATAGCAGCAATGGCCACAATTGCCAAACAATGGAAAGAGCCAAGATGGCCTCCAACAGATAAATGGATACAGAAAATGTGGTCCATATATACAATGGAATATTATGCCTCCATCAGAAAGGATGAATACCCAACTTTTGTATCAACATGG
>JAQQSY010003679.1:0-12796 GCA_028646535.1 Procyon lotor
ACTGGGTCGCTGATGTTCTAACCTGGTCTTCAAGGAGAGAAGGACAATGAGTAATGTATACAGGAGAAAAGAAGTCAGTCAGTCTGGAAGAAGAACTTATGTGTGGGCTGAGAGGCAAAGGGGGGTGCGGGGGGGAGAGAGAGAGAGAGAGAGTCCACAAGGTGGTGCGGGGTGAGCAGGACCTCAAATGAGTGACAGGCATCTGAAGAGACAGCTGTGCTAGCAAAACTAATCAAACACTGGAGTAAGTAAGACCCAAGAGAATAACCACACTGCCCTGAGTCTCCACCTAGGACTTTGCCAAAAGTGTCTGACTTGCCCACAATACCGGTTCTCTGAAGGTCAAGTCCGAGTGTTAACATAAAATGAGTTTTTACAGTTGTTAAAGATGTGGGTTTTTGTTCAGATAATCTTACTCATCTAGACCGCTGGCTGACAGGTAGTTTTTAGCCATATATTATAGCTTTATTGCTGCTCTTTCTCAACTAAGTTTGTTTTTCTTTTCCTTTTTTTTAAAGATTTATTTATTTGATGGAGAGAGCGAGCCAGAGAGCACAAGATGGGGAATGGCAAAGGGAGAAGAAGGAGAAGCAGGCTCCCCACTGAGCAGAGACCCCGATGTGGGACTCGATCCCAGGACCCCGAGATCATGACCCGGGCCGAAAGCAGACACTTAACCGACTGAGCCACCCAGGCGCCCCTAATGTTGTTTTTCATCTTTTGGAGACAGCACTCCTTTTTTTCTGCAGCATAGTCTCCTGTTTTCAGGGTATTTTCCACGAGTGTCAGTTCACTGGCTTTCTTCAAGTTCACGTCTTTCTTCAAGAGGGCAGCCTCAGGGTTGGGGAGGTGGGTGAGGCGCCCACCACTCATACAATTGGGAAGGGCAGAGATCAGGGCCCAGGCCTTTCATTCTCTGCCCTGGCCGAGAATAAGACTTCAGTCTGTGTGGGCCTTGGACCGGGGTCCTGGTCTTCTGTTTTCCTTTGATACACACCTGCTGATAATTTTTCCGTGCTGAATTGTGCTTGGCGACCTCGGGGGGTGCCAGCGCCCCGCTGTAAAATGGTAACAGCTCTATCGGATAAGACCAGCTGTAATTTATTGCCGCTTTAACCTCTCTGTTGCTCAGGCAACTAATATCCTGACTTCAGACTCGGGCTATTTTAGTTAAGTTTAAAAATTTATGACCTTACAACCGCTCAGCCCATCGCTTTGCTCATGTCCTACTCCTATGAGTCACGCTGACCCCCTAAGAATTGCCTCGAACTCTAAATGAACTAAGGCCCGAGGGGCGGGGCCCATGAAGAGCTGGGCCCCGAGCATCCTGACTCACATGCCCGGAGCGTCCTGCCATCTCCGAGCCGAGCTCGCCCGACAGAGTGGACAGAGGGCCTCTCTGGGGAGATCTTTCCAGGGCCGTCCTTTACTGCAGCTTAGACATCCTTATTCCATAATAAGCAGGAGGGCACACAGTTACCTCTGTAACAGAAGAGGGATGTCAATGCCGTGGGTTCATGATGAAATTAGCACACAAACCCACTGCATAAAGCCAACTGGGGATGTGGTCTAGGCTTCGTCCTCTCCCTCGCTGCTCGCTGGTGGGACACACCAAGTCCTTTCGCTCTTTCACCTTCTTTACTGAACTGTCCCTTTTCTCCCAAGACGACTTGGATGACTGTGTTAACTTCTGATCTTCCTGTTTCCACCCCGCGCTGGCACACCATTCATGTAACAAGCCTTCATGCACACTCTGCTCTGTCCTCCATGCTGAGGACACTGCGTAGCTCCCAGTCCTGTGCAAGAGAGGGACAAGTGCCAAGTGAGCACATCATTGCAATGCACTTATGAGACCAGAAGCTCCAGGGACTAGGACCATGTTGGTTGTATTCTTCGCGCCTAGTATTTGACAAATACAGACATGAGCAATTTTTTTGTGAGTTATAACTAAACATATGCTCAAAGAACTCTGAAAATCTTCAGAAGACAGGGACTGAGTTGGCAGAGGAAGTGGTGAGCCAAGTAGAGGACAGGGGACTCTTCAAGGAGGTGACACCGAGCCTGCAGGCTGACCGAAAGTTCTGTGTCCTCCAAAGCCCTTCCTGGCCATTCCAGTCCCTCGGGACTCTGCTCTTTGTAACTGGGCACTTTAAAACATTTTGGCACTTCGTATTCTTAATGGCATTGTTTTCTTTTTTACATGGATGTGTCATGTGTCCCTAACTAGAACACAGTCTCTTTGAGGGACCATAATTTATTTCCTATATGCAAAGACCAGGTATTTGTAACTTCTTAATGGGATGTATTCTACGTGGGGGAATGCTTTTCTGTACAATTTCTTTACTCATAAGACAAAAGGAACGATTCCCTTTAAATACCAGTTTTCTCTGGGACCTGCAATTGTCAATTTATAAACCTTTAATTACTTGCTAGAGTCTGGGATGGGGTCAGAAAGAAACTCCAAAGTGCCAAGTATAATTATCAATTGTGGTTCTATTAGAAATGTGAACAAAGTATCTTTGAGTAAGTAAAAGGAAAACCATTATTTGATGTACTCAACACTTTGATTTCAAAAATAGATCACCCCCACTAAAAAACAAACAATTTTAGATAGTCTTAATACTAGCGGAATACATTACTTGTCAGTTTCAGCAAGTAACATATCAAAGAGATCTCAGGAGTATAAATACAACTACTGACTCCATGTAGGTGGCATAGGAACCACTTCAGCGAATTTAACTCCCAGAGGACTTTGTTCTACGAATTTGTGGATTCTCACATTTTTTTTTTCACAGTTCCAAAGTAATTTGCTTTTGTTTGATTCTGGAATGTAATTCCTAAAAGACTCGGGTGACTTCAATTTGTGGTATTTAAAATCCAAATTAAAGAGATTTAAACAATTGGAACTTGAAAGATAAGATTTGAATCTTAACCCTCAATAGTTGTCATGTGTCTGTTTATAACAGAAGAGATTTCTTTTTTTCCCCTTTCTTTATTCATCTCAACTTAAGTAGAAGTCTATTAGAGCAAAAATGCAACAGTGGCATCCTGTGGTTTGGCTTGTGAATGACAAGTGTGTGTCACAGTTGTGGCCTTGGGAGACCAGGATTCGTGGCTACACAGAATCAGTGCAAAGAACATAGCAGTGCTAGTGGAAAAACAACCATTTGTTATTTTTAAAGACCTAAAGTCATTATAAATGAATCTTCATGGGCTTTTATCTTGTGCATGTAGAATTTAAAACTGAGTTGAAAATAAAGCTATAGAAATTTATTTATTGGTTTTTTTAAAAGCTTATTTTTTGGGGAATCCAACAAGGACTTTCCCTCTGTAATTTTTATGCAGAGAGTTTGCCATTATTTCTCTCATGATGCTATCACCACATCCTATAATGTATAGACTGAAAGCAAGTTTATCTTTCTCCCATTTTGTAGAAGAAAAAGGAGGGCACATTTAACAAATGATAATTCTACGTTAAGTGTGGGCAATGGGAGTAGAAAATCCAGCCCGACCATTAACAACTGCCAAACCTCCCCCCCACCCCCCCACCCCCCCACCCCCAGAAACAAAATGCAAGTAAATCTTTGGAGTTCTTTGATTGACAGCCTCAGTGGCCTTTCTCTCTACCTCCAAACATCTCTGTCATAGTTTCCAGCTTCTAACCTGTTTGGTTTTTGCATTTTTAACACCTTCATAAATAACCTCAGTGTTGCTTTATTTAAAATTTTATGTAAATAGAATTATGGTCTTCATAGTCTACAAGTTTTTGTACTCAAGATGCAATTGAACTCTGATAAATGCCTTCCTTGAGTGAAAAAATTTATAGAATAGGAATGCCAAGGGCACCTGGGTGGTTCAGTCAATTAAGCATCAGACTCTTCAGATCAGCTCAGGTCTTGGTCTGATCAGGGTTGAGCTCAAACTCTCCTTGGGCTCCATTAAAAGGATTCTATTTATGTAATCTTTTAAATAAGAAAAAAATATAAATAAACGCATTTGGATTTCCACTTTTGAATATTACCTGTTCTCATTTTTTTCCCCACTTCCCCACTGGGGTGTTTCCATCCTCTCTTTTAGGTTCCTTCCCCATTAAATATAAATTCCGTGATAAAATAAATACATATTTATCAATTCTTTTGTTATAGATTCTGCAAAATCTCTTCTCCCAGGATTTTTTTTTTAGTTATTATCTCTAATTTTGATTATGATATATTTTGTTATAAAAATGTTTTCAGGCCGGAAGGGGTTGTATGTCCGTTACTGTTCTTAGTTGTAACCGATGGAACCTAGTCTAACGAGGTTAAGCAGAAGAGACATTTATGAGACAAGCGCTCAGACAACATTTGGGAGTGATGGGCAAAAAGGCCTCAACTTGGGCGCCTGGGTGGCTCAGTCGTTAAGCGTCTGCCTTCGGCTCAGGTCATGATCCCAGGGGCCTGGGATCCAGCCCCGCATCGGGCTCCTTGCTCGGCAGGAAGCCTGCTTCTCCCCCTATCATTCCCTCTGCTTGTGTTCCCTCTCTCGCTGTGTTTCTCGCTGTCAAATAAATAAAATCTTTAAAAAAAAAAAAAAAAAAAAAAAGGCCTCAACTTCAACGAAAGGAAAATTCCCAGACCCATCTGGCTCTTTCAGGAATCTGCCACCAGTTCCAGAACCACACCGCCTCTGCTCCTCCAAGCTCCAGTGAAACAGTGGAGGTCTCCGGGGGTTCCCCAAGGTCCCCCGAGGTCCCCAGTCAGCCTGCTTCCTCCCTCCCTCCTGAGAGGCCTTCTGTGGCTCTGATTGGCCAGCCTGGGTCACATGCTACCCCCTGGTCGGGAAGCAGTCTGGGTAAATAGGGCTTCCTTCGAGAAAGCAAGCCTCCCGGGGTAGGGAACTAGTGCAAGGTGGCCAGGGAAGCCAGATCTTGGTGCAGACACGGAAGGCATATTCACTCTAGGTTGTGAAAAGAATCTACACGTTCCAGTAGTTTCTGTGTTGCAGGTTTTCGCGTAGAGGTCTTTAATTCCTCCAGAATGGCATAGGAATCTGATGAGGAGCTTTCATGCTTTCCTCGCTCATCTCTACTTTCACCGCTATCACACTCCATCTTCGTGTACAGACCCGGTTGCGGCGGGCATTCTATTATGTTCTGGCACCTGTTCCCCTGCCCGGCCCTCTGTGTGTTCATCTCTGTAACCTGGTTTGCTAGCTGCTGGGCAACGAGTCTGCCCACCTCACTGTTCTTGTCCAAAATGATGCTTCTTTTCACGGTTTCGATTTCCATATGAATTTTGTAATCTGTGTGGAAACTCAAAAAATTCTTGCGGGTTTTGTTTGGCATTTAGTTACATTTAGGCAGAACTGGCATTTTAATGCTTTTGAGTCTTTTTATCCATTACTCAGATCTTCTTTCATGTCCTTAGTAAAGTTTTATAATTTTTTTCCATAAAGTCTTAAACATTCTATGTGTTCACAGTTCTTTACAGCTTTTGTTGTTGTTGTGAGTTGGCTGATTTTTTTTCAATTTTATTTTTTAATTTGTTGTTGCCAAAATACAGGCAAAGAAACATTGAATTTTATATGTTGCTCTTGTAATCAGCAATCTTGCTGAATTCTTTTTTTCACTTCCAATAGTTTATCCGTTGATGTCTATGCATTTTTCCATGCCTAAAAGTAGTTTTTCATTTCCTTTCTAAGCTTCACACACTTTTTTTTTCCTTTTTCCTTCTTTCTTCCTTTCTTCTTACTGCATTTGCTAGTATTTCCTGCATAGTGTTGAGTTGTGCCAGCAATAACTGCTGTTCTTGCCTTGTTCTTGCTTTTAATGGGAATATTCCAGAATTGGAATGTCACTGCTCTAGGTTTTATCAGATTAAGGAAGTTCCTTTCTATTTCTAGTTTTTCCAAAGAGTTTCTCTTTTAGATAAGAGTGGATATTAAATTTATAGAGTAAGACGTATTATATTACTTCTTTTTAATCTGCATACATGGTAAACTTTCACTGATGGCTTTTTCTGATGTTCTCATAATCTTGGGATAAACCAAAACTAGTAATGGTCATTTAAAAAAAAATACACAGTTTGGATTTAATTTGCTAACATTTGTTTAAGATTTTCAGTCTCCATTTATAAGGGATACTACTCTACTGGTTTCTTTCTCTTGTACACACTTACACACCTCAGAGACGCTGCGGATGTGGCTGTGGACCACCACAATAAAGCAAATATCACAACAAAGCGACCCAAGTTAATTTTTTCGTCTCCCAGTGCATATAAAAGTCATGTTTATACTACATTGTAGTTATTAAGTGTCAAATAGTATAATGTCTAAAAAGAGCACATACCTTTATTAAAAAAATACTTCATGACTAAAATAGCTAAGACCCTCTCAGTTTTCGTCGAGTTGTAATCACCCATCACAGATCACCATACCAAATATAATAATGCAAGTGTTTGAAATATTGAGAAAATTGCCAAAATGCAACACAGAGACAGGAAATGAACAAATGCTACTGAAAAAAAGGGAACCTGTTACACACTAGCGGCACGCAGGAAATACTGGTGAAGAGGTGAGTCTGCTTTTCTGCAATTGATCACAACAGTGAGGTTGGCTGCATACCCCTTTTGCTGCACTGTCCCCCTGCCTTTTGCCAGCACTTTGGTCGGCTGAGATCCTCTGCTTGCCCAAGTGACCCAAACTTCAGTCTTGAGGAGTGTGACTCCTTGGCGATTCCGCCCATATGGAGTTGATGTAGTCCTCCGTTACCCCTGGTCATGGGGCAGGCAGTATGAACAGACACCCTAAGGAGTACGCCCCCAGCTTCCACAAACACTGTGCTTGCTCCTCTGTGCGGTAACTCTCCTGGCTGCCCTTGACAGGTAACACCAAGCCCTCCAGCAATCACCATGACCGCTCTTTATTCTTACCCCTTGGTGGCTTCAGGACATTGATGTGCCAGGTAGCCATTTTAGTTCCAATCCAGGGGAACTGTGATGGGTCCACTGGTAGGTCAAGAGACTCTATTGCCATGGGGATTGTTACCTGTGCGTGTTGGGGTCCTGGGGGGAAACCAGACATGCAGAGTCTAGCTCCAGCTCTTTGTGGCATCAAATGGTCTTCTCACCATTCCATTGCTATTTTTCTGATGGATATTCCCCAAGAATTGGAAACAGGAGTTCAAATAAATACATGTACACACACAGATACACGTTTGTAGCAGCGCTATTCACAACAGCCAAAAGATGGAAACAACCCCAACGTCCACCAAAGAGTGAAAGGACAAACAAATGTACTACATACAGATGGTGGAATATTAGCCCATAAAAAGGCACGAAGGGTCCATACATGTCACAGTGTGGATGAACTTCAAAAATATTATGCTAAGTGAAAGAAGCCACGCACGTTCGTCACTTACTGCATGATTCTGTTGAGAGGACATACCCGAAAGAGCGAAGTCCACAGAAATGGGCAGCAGATTCGTGTCTGCCAGGGGCTGGGGAGAGGAAGGACTGAAGAACCACCACTTACTGGGGAGGGGGTTTCTCTCTGGGTAATGAGAATGTTTTGAAGACAGAGGTGGTGTACGCACAACACTGTGAATACACTAACTGCCACTGAACTATTCGCTCTAAAAAGGTTAATTTTAGGTTATGTGATTTCACCTTAACAAAAACAAACAAACAAAGCCCTCTTTGGTCTTATCATCATTTCATATTGAAGAGACAGATTATTCCCAAGCTGTATTTCCTCTCATCGATGTTCATCTCTCTCCTCACCCTCCTTTCTATCTTTTGTGGATATTCCTCTGATTAAATGTAGGTTTGGAGCTGCTCATAATCTCAGGATAAATCGTTTTAGATCAGATACAGAGATATCTGAGAATAGAAAAATAGAAAGAGACGGATTGAGTCAGCGTACTTCTCTGATGTTACATACATCCTAGACACACCTGTGAGAGGGCCGTGTTCTTAGTGATTTTAGGTAAAACCATTTTTGTTCACCATAAAATGATCATTTCTCCTATGCTTGGAGCCCTAGGAGACATCTATGACTGTGCAGAATCACTTTTGGTGAAAAGTGACTTGAAGCAAAAGTAACAACCTGCATTTTACATGGGCACCATCGGGCCATTTGAAGAGGTGAGGCTCTGTGGGCAGGTGCAGCCCCCCGGGGAGCACAGGTGCCCCTTCCATAACGAGCCCCACCTTCAGGACCATCATAAAGACCAATTAGGCAGAGGCAAACCCAGACACACCTCCATTTGTCAGAAGTCTTGCTCTGTTTCCCCCACATGTTTGGGGTCTGATAAAATCCCATACATGGTCTGACCCAACACATTCTTCTCGGTATTTACACCCCAAGGGGAGTTTTAAGGGACACTTAATCCTCGTGTTTCTGGTTCATTTTCCCCTTAACTCATCAAAACAAGGTTACAAAAGATTGCTTTGATCTCTAATAGGACATGTTCACGAGAGACGTGAGGTCACTACTTTCAGAGATGAAAGCCGTGCTTTGCCAAGAGTTTGGGGAGTTAAGAGCATGATGTTGGGGCTCATTGGAGCACCTGACCTTTGAGAGCCAACTGGGTCCTACACTTGGCTCAGGGAGGCCTCCCGCCCTCCAGCCTAATAAAGCCCATTAATTAATTGTCAGACCAGCTGTGTAACAAGTGAACTTTTGGTGGTTATGCTGTTCTCTTGGTTCCAGGCCAGAAACAATAGGTATAAAACTTACACCATTATTGAAACATTTTGGAGAGAAATTAGCATTTGCATAGTGGAAGGCTGCCTTCCAAATATAATGTGCATTGCAGGGCACGTATTTTTTAAAAATTAAAATGTAAATACATCTGTTCGCAGCAGCCTTCTTTGGGTTCTTACAAATACCATATAGTCTTGAGGATGAATGACTATGAGGCCCAAATCAGATTTACTGCCCTCTTGCTCTAGTGTTTGGGGAGTTCAAGGCCAAGGCATTAGAATGAGAAGGAAGTATATTGTAAAAATATGACAAAAATAAACTTGAACTGTCTTCTGATGAGATCATATTATAAAAGGCACTAGCCTGGAGCATAATTAAAGTTCTTTAATTTGTCAGGAGTAGAAACCAAGTCATGCCAAGTATAAAAAAAAAGAGAGGGCTTTGTCGTAAAGATACGGGGGGTATCTCACAGCGGTGAAGAGCGAGCTAGACGTGACCTTTAGGAAGGGTAGGAGTAGGAGGGCAGCTCCGGGGCTCAGAGTTTGCAGTTCCTAGCATTTCTCAATTTTAGATCGAACTGAGAATTAAAAGCAGAAACTTCACGGAGGATTAGATGTGGGACAAGATTCCATGAAATGTCAAAAGGACAGGCTAGGTAATCCCAGCTCTCATCCCCCTAAATGAGGTAGTTAAGTATTTAAATGACCAGAAAAACTCTTGGAATCCAGTCCCAAAGTGTCCTTTGATGTCACCACTTCTTTAGCTCAGACATTTGGGCACTCAACATCCATTTGAAAACCTATGATGGGACACTTCCCACTTAAAGGACAACCTATTCCATCATTGGACCATATGAAACACGAAAAGGTCTTTTTTTTTTTAAGATTTATTTATTTATTTATTTGAGACAAGGAGAGAGAAGGAGAGAGAGCGAGAACGAGCAGTGAGAGCGGCAGAGGGAGTGGGAGAGGCAGACTCCCCGCTGAGCAGGGAGCCTGACTCGGGGCTCGATCCCAGGACCCTGGGACCATGGCCTGAGCTGAAGGCAGATGCTTCACCGACTGAGCCACCCAGGTGCCCTGAAATGTAAAAAGGTCTCATAATCAAGTGAAATTTGGCCCCTACCCTCTGGCTCCCTGTCTAGACTCTGCGCACACAGATCGATTCTTACGAAATGTGCGCATGCTAATGCTTTATACGTGAAGACAAAGCCACATTCTGTCCTCCCAGGGTTTTCTCCTCTTCTGGCTAAGCAGGTTCAACGGCTTCAAACAGTCCTCATATAACGGATTTTTTCATCCTGTCCAACCTCTTCTCCCCATCATTTAGTCTCAAGGGGTCCTCTTCAAATGCGGTATCCAGGATAGACTATACACTCTGGTCTGAACAATAAACGTCTGCTGGTGCGGCTTTGGGTCGTATTAGATGATCCTGTTGACTCACACTGCGCTTGCGGGCCATGCGTGAACTGCCACTAAATCAGTTCCCCCTCGCGAGACGCTTGTGCAAGTAACTCTTCGCACAGTGCAGACAGTACAGGGGTCAAGTCGAAAAGGAACGCCGAGTAGTTACTGCTTAAGTTCTTCCTATTTTTAAGGTGGACCCTGCCTTCTGTGGTATTAGCTGTCTTCCCACCACCAACTGAGAGGCATGGACTCTACACCAATTCACACCGAAGACTATTCTTTGCGTAGTGCCCGAATGTACGGTTTTTTCAGAATGTCTCTGATGAAGGAACTATTTCTCTAAATATTAAGATTGACTTAAAGGGAAAAAAAAAATTCAGGGTGCCTGAGTGGCTCAGTTGGTTAAGCTCCTGACTCTTGATTTCAGCTCAGGTCATGACCTCAGGGTTGTGGGACTGAGCCCCGGTTGGGCTCCACACTCAGTGGGGAGTCTGCCTCAGAGTCTCTCTCTCCCTCTCCCACTGCCCCTCCCCCCTCCTCCCTTTCTCTCAAATCAATAAATAAATCTTAAAAAAAAAAAGAAAAGAAATAATTTTAAAAACCCCAAAGTCTGAGTATAATTGTACCCAAGGAACTGTTAAGAACACAGAGTGTTTATTATGCGTGTCTGTGTGTACCGATATCATCTTGTGGAACCCTACGACACACCCTTGGGAAACACGGCTGGCCCAATTCTATCATCCTGCAGCGTGATAGTTGCCAACGTGTCCCACTGAGATTTAAACGAGCAGCTTAATCAAGTGCTCTGCTGCCATCAATGTACCCTTGGTCTGCGGCAAGCTTCTGTTCTCCATCTCTGAGCTCTATCAGAGGAGGAAGTGAGGAAAGGGACTTAAGAACTGAGCCAGCGTATGTCAAAGGTGTGTATGCTGCCTGGGGGATTTGAGCCACACGAGATCCTGGACCTCAAAATGGTCAAAACATTACGTTACAGAAGGAGAAAAAAGGTTGAATCAAAGGTGGAGCCAACTGGCCAACTTAGATCCAGAAAAAGAACCCAAGCACGGAGGTTGGGATGGTTTTGTGCAGTGATGAGGGGAGACGGCTGGGTTTTTAAGTCAAAATCCTGGGGCATCTGGCTCTACCCTTGAGGGCCAAGATCCTGCTTGAGTAGATGCCTAACCTGTCCCTGATAGAGTGCGATAGAGTGTCTCTCCGCCTCCTGCTGATATTCTGCTGTAGGCCCCACTGGGGTCGGGTATCCTTGTTCTTCTAAGCGAGGGATGACAACAAACTCCTTCTGTTGTTTTTAGGGTATCCTACAGGCCTTATTCCTCAGGGGCTTTGGCCTTCCTGACAGTCTCATTCTCCTCCCTCCCTTCCTTTCTCAGTCACTTTCATTCTGTCTCCCCTCTTGTGTCTTCACTGTACTTCTAGATTTTAATCTTTTACGAGTTCTATATACTCATTAGCACCTACATTTGTCCTTGGCCCATTTCTACTCGAGTTGCATTACCCTACCGCTGGATTTCTTTGCACAGTGAATGTATTCCCGGAAAAAAAAAAGGAATTTCAGTAAACCGAATTATATTTTTAACACCGTTGGGCACTTGAAACGTATACATACTTCCAATGGGACACTTTTTCTAGAAAATTGAGGAACGCTTTTACAGGTCCTATAACCTTTCATTTGCCTGTTTTGTGAGCTTATAAATTTAGTTTTCTTAAGTCGTGGTTAATCTAAATCAAGAAACACTGCGTCTTCAAGTTTATCAAGTACAAAGTATCTGGTCAGTTGACCAGAATTCACTGATGTGATTTCATAACTGTGTTCTGCTCTGCGGTATGATTTAAGTTCCACACTTAGTAAATTAAATGAGATCATTTTATAAGTACTCACAGTACTGACTCCATGTGTGACGTGCATGATGGATAACGTATCTACGCCAGCCCGGATGGTCCCTCCCGTTCCTGCCCTTCACACGGCTTACTCATCCACCGAACTTCACTGAGTGCCTAGAATATTCTAGGAACTTGGAATACAGATGCCCCTGGTTTAATTCACAACGATGGCTTAGAGTAATTCACTGCCAGGCATCTAATCTTAAATGTCTGTGAATATGTGAATCACTAATTAGATGGGGACTGACAGAAGCCAAGGAAACAAGCGGGCCTATAAGGATTCCAGAATCAAGCTGGAATAATGTACGGACGGGAACTTCACAGATGTTGAAACGCAACCATGGGCTCCTTCCGTGCACATGGAAGAACCAAGAATCAGTGGGGAGTCCATGGGCGAGGGATAAACAGAAGTCCAATTCTGGCCGTGTCTCAGCAGCCGGGAGGAGGGAAAGCCCCAGGAATGTGTTAGAACTTGTCCCTCTGAGCCCGCCGCTACTCCAAGCACTCGGCACGTATGTTCATTCAGTCCTTACAACGCCCCCCAAGACAGATTCTGTCATAGTTTCTATCTTATAAATGAGGCAACTGAGGCACAAAGAGGTAAAGTATCTTGCTCAAGGTTGCACAGCATGTAAATGGCAAGGCCGGGGTCCAACCAGTCTGACCCTAGAGCCCACGCTTCATGGGCTATGGACCCAAAGTGAGGTGACAACTGGTGGAAGCTTCTGGACTCTGTGACGCTGCGCAAGCCCAGGGGTTACTGTGAGTGCTGTGCATCGCCTGCCTCGGACAGCAGACTCACCCAC
>JAQQSY010003680.1:0-12795 GCA_028646535.1 Procyon lotor
CAATAGCCAAATTATGGAAAGAACCTAGATGTCCATCAACAGATGAATGGATAAAGAAGATGGGGTACACACGCACGCACGCACGCACGCACACACACACACACACACACACACAATGGAATACTATGCAGCCATCAAGAGAAATGAAATCTTGCCATTTGCAATGACACGGATGGAACTAGAGGGTATTATGCTAAGAGAAATAAGTCAGAGAAAGACAATTATCATATGATCTCTCTGATATGAAGAATTTGAGAGGCAGGGTGAGAGGTTGTGGGGTGTTGGGGAGGGAAATGAAACAAGATGGGATCAGGAAGGGGACAAACCATAAGAGACTCCTAAACTCACGAAACAAATTGAGGGTGTCTTGGGGGGTAAGGAGTGTAGGGATGGGGTGGCTGTGTTATGGACATTGGGGAGGGTATGTGCTATTAAGTGCTGTGAAACATGTAAGCCTGATGACTCATAGACATGCACCCTGGGGCAAATAATACATTATATGTTAATAAAAAAAATAAATAAAAACTCAAGGTTAGTTTCATTTGGAAAAAAAACAAACAAACAACGACTTGGCAAGGTACCAGAATACATTCAGGGCAAAACAAAGATTACCGTTATGTAGTTTCCTCATCTTACCCTTGATTACACTCATGTGCTGGTTAATTAAGATTGTTATTATGGGACAGGTACTTTTCACCCTTTCAAATACTTCTAAAATTCCCATTTTATAAAAATTTAATGCAAATAAAGATTCTTAATTTTATGAGTTGGGCACACAGTATTGTAGCATTAGGTAATTTTAGAAACGATGTTTTGGTGTAGACAGATTATATACACATAACTCTTACCATAATGCACATGATATGGCTAATGATGGGTTGACAAACGTTGAAAATGAAGAAATATGTATTCCAAAAAGTCTGAGCCACTTAGGCTTGGTATGGTGGTTAGCTCTAGTGGTGACTTGGGTTTACACACACACATATACACATACACACACAAACATATGCATGCATACACATTGCCCCTTGGGATATATGGCAATGTTTGGAAATATTTTTGGTTGTCAAAAATGAGAGAGGAGTGCTACTAGAAACTAATGGAGAGAAGGCAGGGGTACTACTAAATATTTTGGAATGCTCAAGGCAGTCCCCAAAACAAAGATGTCAGTGGTGCTGAGGGGCAGAAACCCTGACCTAATATAATGAATACTAGATTCTGCATTATCTGAAAAGAATGATGCTTTAAGTCTCAAAACTGTAGTAAGGTCAAAACGAAAATGGTGAAGAATAACACTGGAAAATTTATAATATAAAATAAACTTCATAGAATCATTTTAAGAACCTACACATTTAATTTTATTTTTATTAAAACAGCATAAATTCTTTCTTAAAAATCCTGAAAATTTTATTTTTAAATTAACATACATTAAACTGAACTTCCTTTTTTTGTTTTTGCTATGTTGTTCTATGGATTTTAACACATATAACCACATCACAGCCAGGATATGCAACAATAAAATCATTCTATGCCCTTATTTAAATTTATACCTTGTACGTAAGACTTAGTTGGTACATATATTTGAACACACTGAAAACTTATTTTTCTTTGATAGCATCCACACATACATTTTTGTAAAATTAACCATTTCAGAAAATCTAGGTTTGCCATTTCATATTTATCCAAAATATATTATAAATACTTCTACTTAAATATAAATTATAATAGGTTAAAAATCAGTCTTATTTTTAATATATAACTTTAAAATATCTTAAAACTGTTTCTCTTTGGGCGCCTGAGTGGGTTAAAGCCTCTGTCTTCGGCTCAGGTCATGATCTCAAGGTCCTGGGAAGGAGGCCCGCATCAGGCTCTCTGCTCGGCGGGGAGCCTGCTTCCCCCTCTCTCTCTGCCTGCCTTTCTGCCTACTTGTGATCTCTCTCCCTCTGTCAAATAAATGAATAAAAATCTTTAAAAAAAAAATTGTTTCTTTTAAGATTTGAATTACTACTTGTATTCTAATTCATTACAAAAATCCCCAAAACCTATAGGTCCCTCTCAGGTAAGGATAATTTTATTTTATAATGTTCTGGTTCTGTTTTGAATTTTTTACATACATAAAACTTAAGGATAATATGTTTTGTATGTGGTTTAAAAAATAAAAAGGAAGTTCCACTAAAGGGAATATGGTAGATTAGATAATATAGAAGCCTCTCTTGCTAGAAAACAAAAAACAAAAAGCGGGTCTAAAAATATTTTGTGACTGGGAGCTGCTACAGGAAGTAACAAAAATCAAAGGCCACTCCCTGCCCTCTATGTCCCCTCCCCCACCAAAAAAAAAAAAAAAAGGCAAAAGCTGTGAGCCAAAAACCCAAGCGATAAGCACAACCAAAGACGAAAATTTCTGCAATAGCAGTACTAACACACAAGTTTTATGGTTGGGAAACTAGGGTGTGGATAAGCAGCTTTTAGGGGAGGGGAACTTAAAATTCCCAAGATAAGACTAGGAACCTGAAAGAAGATGCTGAGACCATAGTTTAGCCTAGCTTCTTGTAAGAACAAATGGAACTATTATTTGGAGGAAAACAAACAAAATTAAGGCATTAGTTTCCTTTCATATTAAGATTAAATATAAGCTTATAATCAGAGTGCCAAAAATACAAGGAAATAAACCATCAAAAGAGTCAGCAAATTTAGACACCTCCTGTAAACTTCAAATATTGGAACCATCTAACAGTGAATATAAAACAACCATTTAAAACTCAAAGAAATAAACATGAATGAATAACAGGAATAAGCAAGCAACAAGAATGAACAGTTTAATCTAAAAGAGAACCAAACAGAACTTCCAGAAATTAAAAAAAAGTAAGTCAATGGATACATTAAATAGAATAAATTCAGAACTACTGAATTAGAAGTTAGAGGTTTAAGATTTTATTTATTGGACAGAGAGACACAGTGAGAGAGGGAACATAAACAGGGGGAGTGGGAGAGAGAAAGAAGCAGGCCTCTCACTGAGCAGGGACCCCAGTGTGGGGCTCCATCCCAGGACCCCGGGATCATGACCCCAGCTGAAGGCAGAGGCTTAACGACTGAGCCACCCAGGTGCCCCCAGAAATTAGATTTTTAAAAATTACTCAGAATGCATGAGAGGAAAAATAGAAGACAAAAAATATGAAGAGACTTAAAACTATTCAAATTAGAGTAAGTATAACATACTTATAATCGGAATCTCAAAAGAATAGAAAAGAAAATGGCTGAGAGACAATATGTGAGGAGATATTGAAAAGGAGACTTTTCAACACTGAATCCACAGATAAAGTACAAAATGTACTAAAATTAATCAAAAGAAACCTATACCCAATGTAGTAGAAGCACAAAATTCTAAAGAGAAAGGAAAATCTAAAAATGTAGCAAGGGAGATAAGATCACCCATGGGGTACCAACATTAGATATATAGCAGACTACTGAATAGCAACACTGGCAGAAGTCATGGGAATTTTAAAAAAGTAATTATCAAGGTATGATTATATATGCTCAAAACTATTTTTTTCACAAAGTAGGGTGAGAGAAAGCTACTTTAAGACTTTAAAAAACCAAGGGGTGCCTGGGTGGCTCGGTTGGTTAAATGTCTGCCTTCTGCTCAGGTCATGATCTCAGGATCCTGGGATTGAGCCCTGCATCTGGCTCCCTGCTTAGTAAAGAGTCTGCTTCTCTCTCTCCCTCTGCTGCTCCCATTGCTTATGCATTCTCTCTCTCAAATAAATAAATAAAATCTTTAAAAAGAAAGAGGTTTTAAAAAACTGAGAGTTTATAATGAATAGATCCTACATGAAAGAAATTTCTAAAGAATACAGAAAATAGGGGTGCCTGGATGGCTCAGTGGGTTAAAGACTCTGCCTTTGGTTCAGGTCATGATCTCAGGGTCCTGAGATCGAGCCCTGCATCGGGCTCTCTGCTCGGCGGGGAGCCTGCTTTCCCCTCTCCCTCTGCCTGCCTCTCTGCCTATTTGTGATCTCTCTCCTCTCTGTCAAGTAAATAAAAATCTTAAAAAAACAACAACAACAACAAGGAATACAGAAAATAAAAATGATACCAGAAGGAAGTCCTGAGATGCTAGAAAAGAAGTAAGCTAGTAAATTTTTTAAAAAGATTTTATTTATTTATTTGACAGAGAGAGAGCAATCATAAGTAGGCAGAGAGAGAGGGAGAAGCAGGCTCCCTGCTGAGCAGAGAGCCCAATGCAGGGCTCAATCCTAGACCCTGAGATCATGACCTGAGCTGAAGGCAGAGACTTTAACTCACTGAGCCACCCAGGCACCCCAGTAAGCTAGTAAATTAATAACTCTAAGAAAAATCCAAGTAAACACTGTATAAATAACAATAATGCTATTATAATTTTGTGTATGTGTGTTTTAAGAATAGAAGTAGAATACTGAAGAACTAAACAAAATACACATATCTCAGGAGGGGGTGATGATAGATAAACATAGTGTATCAAAACTAATGGGATGCAGGAAAAGCAATGCTCAGAGGGAAATTTAGAGCAAATATGCCTATATTAAAAAAGAAAAAGAAAAAAACCCTCAAAACAATAACCTGACTTTATTCCTCAAAAATAAACAAGAGCCAACTAAACTGAAATCTAGTAGAAGGAAGAAAATAATATAGATTAGAGAAGAGATAAGCAAAATTAAGAATAGAAAAACAAAAGAATTAATGAATCTAAAAGTTGGTTCCTTCAAAAAAACTGACAAAATTTACAAACCTTTTATCCAGACTGACAATAAAAAAAGAAGACAGACACAAATAACTAAAATCAGAAATCAAAGTGGGACATGACTATAAAATCTTACAGAAACTAAAAAGATAATGAGAAGATACTAAGAACAAAGGTACACCTATTTCTATTCATATACAGTCTTGTATACAGAAAATCCTGAAGAATTCCCAAAAACTATCAGAGTTAATAAATTTAACAAAGTTACAGGATATAAGATCAATATGCAAAACTCCACTGTATTTCTAAAAAAAGGGGGAGGGGTGCCTGGGTGGCTCAGACGGTTAATCATCTGCCTTTGGTCATGCTCTCCAGGTCATGCTCTCCAGGTCCTGGAATTGAGCCCCATGCTGGGCTTCCAGTTCAGCGGGGAGTCTGCTTCTCCCTCTCCCTTGCTCATGTTCTCTCTCTCGGTCTTCAATGAATAAATAAAATCTTAAAAAAAAAAAAAACTTGGGGCGCCTGGGTGGCTCAGTCATTAAGCATCTGCTTTCGGCTCAGGTCATGACCAGGGTCCTGGGATCAAGCCCCACATCGGGCTCCCTGCTAAGCAGGAAGCCTGCTTCTCCCACTACCATTCCCTCTGCTTATGTTCCCTCTCTCGCTGTGTTTCTCTCTGCCAAATAAATAAAATCTTTAAAAAAAAAAAAACCTCCATTGCATTTCTATATACTAGCAATAAACAATCCCAAAATAAAATGAAATTAAGAAAATGATTCATTCACAATCTTATCAACAAGAATAAAATACTGATGAATAAATTTAAGCAAGAAGTATAAGACTAGTACATTAAAAGTACAAAATATTGCTGAATAAAATGAAAGGTCTAAATAAATGGTAAGACATACTATGCTCCTGGAATTGGAAGACACAAACATGTATAGATTCAATGTATAGATTCAATGCAATCCTTATCAAAATCCCAATGGCCTTTTTTTTTCGTCATGGAAGAGCCAAATTCATATAGAATTACGAGGAACCTAAAGAGCCAAAATAATCTTGAAAAAGAACAAATTTGGAGGACTCATTCTTTGCTATTTCAACTCTTACTACAAAGCAACAATACTCAAAAGAATGTAGTAATGACTTAAGGATAGACATGTGGATCAATGGAATAGAATTGAGAGACCAGGAAAAAAGTCAAAACAACTATGATTAAATAATTTTCAACAAGGGTGCCAAAAGGATCTAATGAGAAATGAATAGTCTTCTTCAACAATTGGTGCTGGGACAACTCAATATTCACAAACAAAATAATGAAGATGAACCCCCACCTCATAGTGTATAAATAAGACAAACAAACAAAAAAACCCTAAAATAGACCAATAACCTAAACGTAAGAGTTAAAACCATTAAATTCTTAGAAGAAAATACAAGGGTAAATCTTCATGACCTTGGATTTGGCAATGGTTCCATAGCTAGAACACCAAAAAACTATAGAGTCAAAATTAAAAATAGGTAAATTGGACATTATCAAAATAAAAACTTTTGTGCAAAGAACATATGAAAAGAAAGAAAAGACAACCCACAGATGGGAAGAAATATTCGTAAATCAAATATCTGATAAGGTCTACAATGTATAAAGGGGGTGCCTGGGTGGTTCAGTCAGTTAAGTATCCAACTCTCAATTTCAGCTCAGGTCATGATCTCAGGGTCATAAGACTTAGTTCAGTGTCTGGCTCTGCAATGGGTGTGGAGCTTCCTTGGGGTTCTCTCTTGCTCTCCCTCTGCCCCACCCCCTATCTCTCCCTCTCTTAAAAAAAAAAAAAAAAAGTTTAAAGGTTAAAATAGCCAAAATAACTTTGGAAAAGAACAACAGAATTGGAATTCTTACACTTCCTGATTTTGAGACTTGTCATGAAGCTAAAATAATCAATATAGTATGGTATTAGTGTAAAGACAGACAAATAGATCAATGAACAGAATAGAAAATCCAGAAATAGACCCTCACATAGTCAATTGCTTTTTTTCTTTTAAGATTTACTTATTTGAGAGAGAGAGTGAGCAGAAGGAGGGGCAGAGGGAGAAAGAATCTCAAACAGAAATTAGGTGCTCCTAGTCAATTGCTTTTCAGTAAAGGTGCCAAGGCAATTAAGAGAAAAAGGACAGTCTTTTCAACAAATGGAGCTGAAACAACAGCTATATGCAAAACAATAAATTACTTACCTCAAACCATATTAAAAAATTTACTTGAAACAATCATGATCTGTAAAACTATAAAACTTCTAGAAGAATCATAGGAGAAAAATCTTTGTGGGTTTGGCAAAAATATCTTAAACATGACACAAAAAGTTTACAAATTGGATTTCACCAAAATTAAAAACTTTTGCTCATTACAGTTTGGGAGAAAAAATTTGCAAAACATAGTCCTTTTTTTTTTTAAGATTTTATTCATTTATTTGACAGAGAAAGAGATATGGAGAGAGCACAAGCAGGGGGAGCAACAGAGGGAGAGGGAGAAGCAGACTCCCCACCGAGCAGGGGGCCCAGTATGGGGCTTGATCCCTGGACTCTGGAATCATGACCTGAGCCAAAGGCAGCTGCCCAACTGTGTGAGTCACCCAAGCACCCCATGCAAAACTTATTTCTGATAAAGGAATTTATATCCCAATTCTGTAAAGAACTGTTTCAACTCAGTTATAAGACACCAACCCAATAAAAAGTGGGCAAAATATTTGAGTAAACACTTTAGTAAAGAAAATATACAACCAGCTAGAGAAAGGCAAATACTACATGATCTCTCTTATATGTGGAATCAAGAGATAAAGTTAAGAGATAAAATAAATAAAATTAATAAAATTAAGAGATAAATTTAAGAGATTATTTATCTCTTAAATTTATCTCTATTTAAAGAGATAATTACTAATTATCTCTTTAAAGTAAATTTAAAATAAATAATTTTATTTTAAAATAAAATAAAATAAAATTAAGAGACAAAATCTTCCAGTTACAAAATAAGTTATGTGATGCCTGTGTGGCTCAGTCAGCTTGGTCCAACTCTTGGTTTCAGTTCAGATCATGGTCTCAGGGTTGTGAGATCAAGCCCCAAGTCAGGTTCTGTGCTCAGTGCAGAGTCTACTTGAGATTCTCTCTCTCCCTCTTTCTCTGCCTCTTTTTCTTGCTCTCTAAAATAATAAATAAATCTTAAAAAAAAAATTCTCTCCCTCTGCCCCTACTCCCTGCTTGCTCGCGTTCCCTCAAAAAAATAGTAAGAAATGTCAAAAGGATAAAAAGTACAACACACAGAATATAGTCAATAGCATTGTAATAACTTTTTATGATGATAGATGGTACCTACACTTATCCCAGTAAGCATTTCATAATGTTTACAATTGTCAAATAACTATGTTGTATACCCGAAACTGCTATTATATGTGAACTATACTTCAATCTTTTTAAAAAAGGTTATTAAGCCACAAAAGACAAGGAAAACCTTAAACGCATTTGATAAGTAAAAGAAGTCACTCTGAAAAGGCTGCATACTACATGATTTCATATATGACATCCTTGAAAAGGCAGAACTATAGACTCTATAACAAGATCAATAGTTGCCACAGGTTGAGAGATTTGTATTGTGATGAAACAATTTTTTCTGATATCATAATGATGAATACATGACATTTTGACAGGGGTTTTGTCAAAATCCATAAAATTACACAACACAAATAGTGAACCTTAATGCAAACTATAGATTTTTGTTCATAATAATGTATCAACATTGGCTCATTAACTTTAAGAAATATACCACACTTGGGACACCTGCCTGACTCAGTCTGTGGAGCATGTAGCTCTTGATCTCAGGATTTTGAGTTCTAGTCCCATGTTGAGCACAGAACTTAATAAATAAATAAATAAATAAATAAATAAATAAATAAATAAATGTAATTTTAAAAAATGTGCCACATAAATAAATAAATAAATAATGCTAAAAAAATGTGCCACACTAATGCAAAATGTTAGTAACATGGAAAACTGTACTAGCAGATAGAGGAAGGAATGTGTGTGGGGGCTGAAATATGCAAATCTTTGTATTCTCTGCTTGGTTTTCCTTTCTTTTAAAGATTTATTTTAGAGAGAGAGCACAAGTGGGAGGAACAGGGAGAAGAGAGAGAATGTCAAGCGGACTCCGTGTAGTGTGGAGCCAGAGACAGAGCTCAATTCCACCACCCCAAGGTGAAACCAAGAGCTGGATGCTTAACTGACTGCACCACCTAGGTGCTCCTGCTCAGTTTTTCTGTAAATCTATTGATTTTTCTGTAAGTCTTCCAATGTCCAGAGTAGAAAAATAAAAGAACACTATTCAAAAAGGAAAGACTTATAAAGTTAGATTCAACTGAAAATACAGTACTACAGAGAAATGTATTAAAACTGAAATGATTGCTGTCAAGAATACAATTCAGAGGGGGAGGAGCAAGATGACGGAGGAATAGGAGGCTGAGATAGTATCAGATCCCAGAAGTTCAAATAGATAGTTATCAAATCATTCTAAGCACCTACAAACTCAACAGGAGATAGAAGAGAAGAAGAACAGCAATTCCAGGAACAGAAAATTCACCACTTTCTTGAAGGTAGGACGTGTGGAGAAGCAAATCCGAAGTGACGGGAAGAGAGACCATAGGAGAAGGGGCCAGCTCCTAGCAAGCCGCAGAGCAGCAGAGCACAAAACTGGAACTTTTAGAAGTCGGCTCCACTGAGGGACATCACTCCAGAGGCTAAGTGGGGGGTTTATACCTCGCAGGGACAGTGTGGTTTCAGGACCCGTGGGGTCAGAGAAAGACTGGGGGTGTCTGAGGGTAGCAGAGCTCCCAGGTATCAGAGCTGGGAAGCCAACAGCAGAGATGGAGCAGCACAGTGGACTATCAGCTTGAGATTAAGTTAAACATGATCTGAGGCACAGTCAGGCCACTGTTTTTCGAGCAGGAACCCCACAAGGGGCAGATCCTGAGAGACCCCTTCCTTCCTCCTTCGGGAGGAGCAGCACGGGAGCATGCTGCAGGAATTGACTGGTTTTGGAGACTCCAAACAGGGCCATGGGCCAGAGAAAGAAACACTCGGTCACATGCTGGGTGAGCTCAGAGTGCAGCCGGGGATGGGAAGAATTGACTGCTTTTCTCTGAGGGTACGCTGATGAGTGGGCCCCGAGCTCTCGGCTCCTATGGGCCAGAGACTGAGAGGCTGCCATTTTCATTCCCATCCTCTAAAACTGTACAGAAAGCTCCTGAGGGTGATCCCAAGCAGATTACTTAGCCTGGCCCCTGGCAACGGTGGTGCAATTCTACCTCGGGCAAAGACATTTGAGAATCACTGCAACAGGCCCCTTCCCAGAAGATCAGCAAAAATATCTAGCCAAGACCAAGCTCATCACTCAATGAAAACTGCTTAGGAAAAAGCAACACATAGAAATCATGGCTTTTTTTTCCTCATGATCCTTTAGTCTTTCAGAATTAAATATTTTTAATTTTATTTTTTTCTTATTTTATTTTTTATTTTATTTTTCCTCTTTCCTATGTTAACGTTTTTTTAACTAGTATCTTATCAATACCTTTTGAAAAAATCTTTTCTAATTTTCAGGATTACATTCATATTTTAACCCCATATTGTATTTAACCTTATTTTTTGTATATATATCGGGTTTTTTTTTTCTTTCTTTAAAAATTTGGGATACAATTTCTTCTTATAGATCAAAACATACCCTAAATCTAGCACACGGCTTGGTTCTAGTGTCCAGCCGGATCACATTCTTTCCTCTATTATTCTTTTATTTTTCCCTTTTTACAACCTACGTCTTATCAATCCCTTTTTCAGAATCTTTTTTAATTTTCATCTTTACACTCTTATTTAATCCCATCATAGTGTTTACCCTTATTTTTGTATATTTATAAGTTTTTCTTTCTTTAAAATTTTGGGAGGTAGTTTCTTCTAATAGACCAAAAACACCCAAATCAGGTGCGCGGCTCTGTTCTAATCACAAGTCTCATATCATACATACTTTTTTTCTTTTTCTCCTTTTTATTTTTTTCTTCTTTTTTTCCCCTCCCCTCCTTTTTTCTTCAATCCCTGGTTTCAACTCTCTTCTTATTTTTCTGGGGTTGTTGCTACCCTTTTAGTATTTTGTTCTCTCATTCATCTATTCTTATCAGGATAAAATGACAAGGCAGAAAAACTCACCACAAAAAAAAAGAACAAGAGGCAGCACCGATGGTTAGGGACCTAATCAATAAAGATATTAGTAATATGTCAGAATTAGAGTTCAAAATGACAATTATCAAGGTGCTAGCTGGGTTCGAAAAAAGCATGGAAGATATTAGAGAATCCCTTTCTGGAGAAATAAAATCCCTTTCTGGAGAAATAAAAGAATGAAAATCTAACCAAGCTGAAATCAAAAAGGCTTATTAATGAGGTACAATCAAAACTGGAGGCTCTTACTGCTAGGATAAATAAAGCAGAAGAGACAATTAGTGATATAGAAGACCAAATGATGGAGAATAAAGAAGCTGAGAAAAAGAGAGATAAACAACTACTGGACCACGAGGGGAGAATTCAAGAGATAAATGATACCATAAGATGCAGTAATATTAGAACTGGCATCCCAGAAGAAAGAGGGAGACGTGCAGAAGGTATATTGGAGCAGACTACTGTAGAGAATTTCCCTAATTTGGCAAAGGTAACATGTATTGAAATCCAGGAGGCACAGAGAACCTCCCTCAAAATCAATAAAAATAGGTCTACACCCCGTCATGTAATAGTAAAACTTACAAGTCTTTTTATTTTTTTTTTAAGATTTTATTTTCACAGAGAGGAGAGAGATCACAAGTAGGCAGAAAGGCAGGCAGAGAGAAGGGGGGAAGCAGGCTCCCTGCTGACAGAGAGCCCAATGCAGGGTTCCATCCCAGGAACCTGAGATCATGACCTGAGCCGAAGGCAGAGGCTTTAACCCACTCAGCCACTCAGGTACCCCACAAATCTTAGTGATAAAGAGAAAATCCCAAGAGCAGCTTGGGACAAGAAGTCTGTAACATTCAAAGGCAGAAATATTAGATTGGCAGAAGACCTATCCACAGAAATATTAGATTGGCAGCAGACCTTCTAGCAGGCCAGAAAGGACTGGCATGATATATTCAGAGCACTAAACAAGAAAAATTTGCAGCCAAGAATACCATATCCAGCTAGGCTGTCATTGAAAATAGGAGAGAAAGAAAGCTTCCAAGACAAACAAATACTAAAAGAATTTGCAAACACCAAACCAGCCCTGCAGGACATATTGAAAGGGGTCCTCTAAGCAGAGAAAGCCTAACAGGAACATAGACCAGAAAGGAACAGAGACAATATACACTAACAGTCACCTAACAGGCAATAAAATGGCACTAAATTAATATCTGTCAATAGTTACCCTGAATGCAAATGGACTAAATGCCCCAATCAAAAGACACAGAGTATCAGAATGGATAAAAAAAAAACAAGACCCACAGATATGCTGTCTACAAGAAACTCATTTTAGACCCAAAGACACCTCCAGATTTAAAGTGAGGGGGTGGAAAACAATTTACCATGCTAATGGACATCAAAAGAAAGCTGGGGTGGCAATCCTTATATCAGATAAATTAGACTTTAAGCCAAAGACTATAATAAGAGATGAGGAAGGACACTATACCATACCTAAAGGGATCGTCCAACAAGAAGATCTAACAATTGTAAATATCTATGCCCCTAACATGGGAACAGCCAATTATATAAACCAATTAATAACAAAATCAAAGAAACACATCAACAATAATACAATAATAGTAGGGGACTTTAACACCCCCTCAGTGAAATGGACAGATCATCTAAGCAAAAGATCAACAAGAAAATAAAGGCTTTAAATGACATACTGGACCAGATGGACATCACAGATATACTCAGAACATTCCATCCCAAAGCAACAGAATACACATTCTTCGCTAGTGCACATGGAACATTCTCCAGAATAGATCACATCCTGGGTCACAAATCAGGTCTCAATCAGTACCAAAAGACTG
>JAQQSY010003681.1:0-12794 GCA_028646535.1 Procyon lotor
CTTTCTTTCCTTCCTATCTTCATTTTTCCTTCTACAAATACCATAATCTATCATTTAGTGAGTGATGCACTTGGAATATGGTAAAGAACAAGAGGGTCATGGCATTACTACCATGGAGCTTACATTTTTATGCAGAAAGTTTAAAAATAAAATTAATTCACTTAGTGGTAAATGCTATAAAAATCAAAAGCATGGGACCAAGCCAGAAGATTTCTTTTACATAGGAGTTCAGGGCAAAGGTTTTTGAAGGTTGATATCTAAACCAAGTCTTAAAGAGTGAAAATTAGCAACTGCACACTCATGCAAGATTTCAAGTCTTATTAAGAGGAACCTCAAATCACCTACTTGTTCAGGCCTGAAATGGTGGCTCTCCTATTCCTCTCTTTCACAAAACCCATCAGGGAATTGCTATCAGTCTAGGATCTAAGCAGGAAAATAATAACCATTATGTTTCCTTAGAGGAAAGGGAATTTGACCAGGAATTGATGACATTGGTGGTAGATAAGCCAAAGAAAACACTCCATTGGCAACCTAGGAAAACAGAAAGCTACTACTGTGCTTAGGCTGGTAGGAGAAAGCTGGGGATGAAACCCTGGAAGATACACAGAAGCCTCTGAGGATGGAACTGAGAGGCTGAGAGGGATCACACAAAATACTATGTGCTCTGTTTCATTCCTTTCAGATCTCTCACTTGTACCTCTCATTGGTTGAGAATCTAGATGGCAATGAAGCCTTAGAGATACTGCCTGCTGGGATAGCCTCTCAATAAAAAGCAGAGCAGTGCAAGTTTGAGGAGTGGATCTGAGGACAAAATTCTGGTCTCTCACAGTTTTATCTCAATTTATCTCTCACATTTTATCAGAAATGCCAAGCCAGTCCACTTCTCTCCATTTCTAGACCCTGATCATCATCATGATCATCATGATCATCATCATCATCATCATCAAAACAGTCTCCTAACGCCCCTCCTTCATTAAGCCTGATGCCCTTGATAACCCATAGAGCAATAAGGATGGATGGCTGGGTGGGTGGATGGATGGATGGATGGATGAATGGATAGATGACATCATTGAAATGTGAGGGAGGGTGGCAAAATTCAATATTCTGTATGGTACTCCTACTTACCAACTTTACTCTGACAAAATCACAAATAACTTTGGACCTCTACTTTGTATTGATAAAATACCCACAACAATGATCTCACAGGAATGATAGAATTACAATCTCAGGTAGATAAAAGTGCTTCACAAACTGAACACAAAGGAGGCACTGTGAAAAACTCACAACCATTGGCCCTGGGAGTGTCTATGGGTTTGAATCCTCATTCTGACAATTACTATTTAATTTCTTAACCTTTCTGAGCCTCAGCTTTCTCATGTTTACCATGTATCATTCACTACCTTTTGAATCCAGCTTGACTTCAGGACTTGCTCTGAGAGAGAGAAAATGATGGAGGAGAAATTAGGCTACCTCTGAGGCTGAGCCTTAAGGAGAGCCTTAAGAGCTTTAGAACTTTGGTTTGTACCCTTGGAGCCCTGCCCTGAGCTTGCCATGTGAGAAAGCTGGTCTAGCCAACTGGAGGGTAAGAGAAGGAGAAAGGAAATGCCTCAGCAGCACCACCACCAGTTACCAGACATGGGAAAGAGGATCTAGAATCTTCTAGAATAGCCAGTCATTCAGATACATGCAATACAAGAATGAATCCAGGTGAAACCAATGTAAAATCTCCAGTCACTCTCGTAGTCAAGATAAATAGCAAATTGGTCTTTGTAGCCACTAAGTCTTGGGAATGATTCATTAAAAACAATAGTTAAAACAGTGTGTATATGTATCAAATGGTTTAAGTTACTATTAAGAAAGCACTATTAAAAACATTGTTATTAAATTATTAATGCTACTATTGACATAATAATAGCATTATCATAAACTTCAAAATAAAAGTATCATTATATCTTAAGAGCTATTTTAAATGCATATGGCTTAAATTATGACTTCATCATATTGAGGGCAGGGTGCCATTGCAGTTCTTGACCTCTCTTCCCTTCCACTCTGTAGCATGTTATCTCATTCATAATGGGTACACATACATATTATTTGACTTAAAAGAATATAGAAAAGTGTACTCAGCAACTAAAATCCATTTTCTTTCCAACACTGGCAAAAATTTTATAGATCGTCCTTGCTTTAAGCCTATTAAGAAAGAATTCAGGTGGTATAAGCCCCCTTGCTTATGTTTGGACCAAAGAATGGCACAATCAATTGAATGCTATTTTAAAGGACAAAATTTGACCCTGCTTACTCTGTGACCATCTCTTCTTCTTCTATGGAAGAAAGCTTTTGAAAGTCTTCTGTAGAGCCAAACTTAGAGCACTCTTATCTGAAAGGAGCTGCTTGTCTCCATCTATGACTCAGATTATTTCTTTGCATATTAAATTACAAGAGACAGTTCCAGCTGGATCCATCAATGTATTTATAACTCAGCCACACAATTTTCCTCCAGGCGGAAAACTTGGCAAACACACTCCCAGCCTGGCTGCGACTTTCAAAGATGAGAACAGGAAAATAATCGTGGCAGTTTTTATATCAAACTTCTTGTCTAAAGTCTGAATATAAAGGGAGAATTTCAATCCCCAGCACACTACAAGTCACCATTTCCACCAAAGGAGTCCGTGAGTAGGGCAGTTGAGGAATTCATGAAGAGTCAATATAATTTCTTGTGCCTGTCTTGGATATTGTTCTTAATGAATGATCTTAGGGTAACAATAGTGAGAATTCCCCCTGAATTTTATGAAAGAAAAGAGCATTGTCATTCACTGATGACCTGACACAGTATCTCCTACATCATCTAGACTCTGGTGATGGGTGCTTTGGCACACTCTCTCTCATTAATCAGTAAGATAGATTTGATTTTCCTCATAAGAGAAAACTTAGGGGGTGCCTGGATGGCTCAGTCAGTTAAGCCTCTGCCTTCAGGTCAGGTCATGATCTCAGGGTCCTGGGACTAAGCCCCATATCAGGCTCCCTGCCTAGCTAGGAGTGTGCTTCTCCCTTTCCCTCTCTTCCCCCTAACTCCCCTTGAGTGCGCGCTCTCGCTCTCTCTCTCGCTCTCTCTCTCTCTCTTCTGTCAAATAAACAAATAGATACCATTAAGAAAAGGAAAGGGGACCTGGATGGCTCAGTCGGTTAAACATCTACCTTTCACTCAGGTCATGATCCCAGGGTCCTGGGATCGAGCCCCACTTTGGGCTCCTTGCTCAACAGGGAGTCTGCTTTTCCCTCTCTCTTCCTATCAGTCCCTCTGCTTGTGCTTTCCCCGCACTCTATTTCCTTGTCAAATAAATAAATAAAATCTTTAAAAAAGAGAGAAAGAGAGGAAACTTAGGTTGTAGCAAGTTAACATACTCAGAATCCAGATTCATCTCCTGTAATTTATGTAGAACTTTGTTTCCAGGGCAATTATATACGTAATTATATATGACTTAATGCAATCTTATCTGAAAGAAGTCACTTGTATATATTTATCAGTCACACATATCTGTATTTTTTATTTAGCAATGACAGAAAATCAAACTCTGAGTAGTCTAAGTAAAAAGATGGTTTGTTTAGTCCTATAACTAGGAATTCAGGGATAGATCTTTATCAGTCACTGCTGTAATATGCTAAGATCATTAAGAATCTCTCTATATTGGCTGCCTAAGTGGCTCAGTTGGTTAAGTGACAGCCTCCTGCTCAGGTAATGATCCTAGAGTCCCAGGATTGAGTCCTGCATTGGGCTCCCTGCTCACTCCCACCTCTCATGCTCTCTCTCATTTTCTCTCTCTTAAATAAATAAAATATTTTTTTGAAAAAGAGTCTTCTATGTTTCTCTAGCCGTCTTCTCCTCTAGTAGTTCCAAGATTGTCATTCTATACCTAGGAAAAACTAGCACAAAAGAATCTTCTATTTCCTGATAAATTCTGTCAAAACAGTTGATTTGACAACTGTTGTCAAATGAGAAGATGAACACTATCATCTTCTGAGAAGATGAACACTATCATGTGTTCTATAGCAAAAGAGTAAGAGCTATATATTCATATAATTGTATCAATGTTCACCTTCTGATTTTGATAATTATCCTATGACTAAGTAAGATGTTTATTATTAGGTCAAGCTAGATGATGATTATGGGGGAACCTACATTTTTTAAAATTCATTTGTCTGGAGTCATTTCCAAAAATTTAGAATTATAGATTGAACATAGTGGATTATATGACAGTAAAGACTTTTAAAGCCTTTTTAAAGTAGTGAAAGACTTCACCTAGCAATCTCCATCATTAGAATTAGAACTAATTCATCAGTTAAATTTGAATTGGCCTCTATGAATGGTCTTTCCAGTATCCTATTGCTTTTTTTTTTTTTTTTCTTTTTTACTATTTTTTTTTCTTTAGATTCACAGACCACTTCTTTGTTATAGATACTACTGATTACAGAAATATTTATTATAATTTATATATTTGAATATTTATCTTCCCAGCTAAATTATAAGCATCTTGTGGGCCATGTCTGTAGGTTATCTTTAAAATCTGAAAGCCAAGCAGAGAGCCCAGTACAGAACAGAAGTTCATTAAATGTTACTGGAGTACATGAGCATGCATACTAATTCGTTAATTCATATCAGCAGCTGGGATCACACGTTGTTATTTTAACTAGCTAAAGGTTTGGCTTTTAAATATTTTTAAGATTTTATTTACTTGAGAGAGAGAGAGAGATCACACCCAAGAGCAGGGGAAGGGGCAGAGAGAGAGAAGACTCTCCTGCTAAGCAGGGAGCCCTGACATGGGCTGAATCCTAGGACCATGTGGTCATGACCTGAGCTGAAGACATACACTTAACTGACTAAGCCACTGAGGCACCCCTTAAATAAGTATTTAAATAGAATTTTGATTTATGGTGTTCATATAGTGTTCTTCCCTTTTATAGACACCGATGCCCATACCATGTTATAGCTAGAGAAAATATATCCTGTATCTGTTTCTGAGGGAAAAAAATAATTGAAAAAATGCTAATAGTCCTTGCTATTGTTATTTCTTTTTACATGTAGGTTAGGGGTTAAGGAGAAGGCACTGAGATTTCATTTATGCATTTATTCTACCAACATTTATTAAGTATATCGATATATCCATTTATTCTACCAATATTTATTAAGTATATCAATGTTGTTTTAGGATATGGTCTACACCAGCCCATTTTAAGAGATTAGTGAATTCATTTGAAGAAGCCGGCAATTCAGTGAGGGAGAAAATCACCTTAAAGTGTAGCATATTGAAAGTGAACTCAAAGTTCCTACACCTCACCTCCTGCTATTGTCCCCTGCTGTCTTTGGAATGAGCCAGTTTTCAATCAGCTCTGGTGTTGTCATATGATATACATCCATCAGCAAACATGCACTGAGCTCCTGCTGAGGACAAGTGTCAGGGGATAAAATGATCTTGAAAATGCTCACCTATCTGAATATATCTAGTGCTGATATTTTTATACCCTATATTTCATAATTTTTTTTTTACTAATTATAGTTAAGATGGAATAAATGTAAGTATTAGGCAATGGAAATGTACCTTTTGGCAAATAATAGATAATTCTATTTCAGTGAAATGCGTTCACATGTCTTATCATAGTAAGTATATTAAAAGCCCAGAGGTCTTGTATCTGGTGAAATTCAGGAAGAAGGAATCAGATAACCATTTATTGACCAAATGTTACAGGCTGGAGATCTGGTGTACTGACAGTTTTCTGTGCATCAACGTAAAGACATCAAAGTAGTTTCTGAATACACATGATAACATTATAGGGATAAAGTTCCATGGAGTTTCTAGTAATAAAGTAGTTGTCCAAAGATGATAATTATTCAATCTACTGAAAATGGGAGCTGACCTAATTCCTATTTGTGATGGACTGAATTACATCCCCCAAAATCCCGTGTTGAAGTCCTAACTCCCCATGTAATGGTATTTGGATATAGGGTCTTAGGGAAGTAATTAAGTTTAGATGTGGTTGTGAGGGTGGAGCTTCATGATGGAATTAGTGTCGCTATAAGGAAAGACAACAATAAACGTGTTCCCCTTCTCTTTCCCTGCCATTTGAGGATCCAGCGATACCTACAGGCCATAAAGAGAGCTCGCACTAGAAACTGACAATTTCAAGGCTGACACCTTGATCTTGGCCTTCTAGCCTCCATAACTGAGAAAATACATTTCTCCTGCTTAAGTCACTTAGTCTAGGGCATTTTGTTATGGCAGCCTTGGCTATGATTCTACCTTTCCTTCTCACCATATTTAATGATAGTTAGCAATGCTGTGAACACATATTCAAGTGCACTCACAAAGATTTTTGCACTGAATGTCCTTTGACTCTAAAGGATACAAGATTGGGCTTGGTGGGGAACTTCAATAAGATATTGAGGTAACTGGAGATAATCAGGATTACTTCAGGGAAAGCTTCTGCTAATACTGAGGTAGTTTATACTTCAGAAAACACATAATCCAGGAATAGTGTCACCTGTAGAAATACCCTGATCTATGTCTAAAACAAGGAGAAAGAAATGGAGTATTATACTTTCTTTTCTGATTTGTTCACTAAAGTCCAAATATAAGTAGATTCTGCCTAAGCTTCTGCATGTCGAAAGTACTTTATTAAAACAGTCCGTGTGGTTTGTTTAAGATGATAGAATGAGTGGTTTCTGTAAGTGGTGTGTTTATTCCTCTCCCATGAAATCTCTCAAAACCTGTGTTGAATCCATTGTTCAGTGCTCTAGGAAGCACTACCTCTTGACCAAGCACGACCAAGAACTAAAGCTTACACCACCAGGAAAGCTTATAATCCTCAATGATTATGATTTTTAATGTATTAGTTTTAGTAACTGAGTTGGGACTAGAGTTCTGAAAACACATTTTATAGAGAGTTTTAAGTGTGTCATTTATCTCTTAGTGATGTATATTTTATCAATTTTCATGTCTTTTAAGGCAGTGGCCTCTTTAATTTCCCCATTTTTAGCTATCTTGCTCATTTCCAAACAGAAAACCTGTGAGACAAAGTACTGTGGCCAATAAAAAAATGAAATATATGACCCTTGTATTTGAATAACTTGTATTTAATGGGAACAAAATAGTATGAATATAAAATGAAATATTTAAGCCATTTGGAAGAAATGACCAATGGCTTTTTGCTATTATTCCTGGAGGGGTAGGAGTTTTGTTGTGTCATAGTAACCTAGGAACTGAAATGACAATAAAGAATACATAAAGGGTTGTGAGCTAAGATCCATGGGTCAGCAGCAAATGGAATATTTTAGGGAAAGGAAGTCAGCTATTTCAAGTAAAATTCCCCAGCCCCCCACCACAAGAGAATAATGAAGGTCATTTGGGGACAAACTGAAAATAATTTAGCATCACTACAAGAATACAAGCAGCATCCATTCATCCAGAAAACAGAATAAAATGTTAGGAATACTGAGCCAGCAGCAGTTTATTGTAGAGTGGAGGTACTGGGTGGGGAGAATTGGAGGTGCAGAAGTAAATAATATAGGCAGATTTGCATGATTTTAGGAAAACCCCTTTTTTCCCATCAACATTCTCTTGCTTGAAGAAATCACAGCATAAACTGGTAACCTAACAGGAAGTAGTGTCATTTTTGCTAACCTAGATTTGAAAAAGCAAGTCATGCTCCTTGCTTCAACCTTGACCTCTGTGATGGTCAGTTCCATTGATGCATTTTTTGGTTCTCTTTCACTGACATTTACATCCTAAAACAGACCTTGCTCCTTCCGGTAACTGTGCCTTTACATATTTATACATCAGTCTCTTCTCCCTGGAGCACTTGCTCTTTCTTGTTGTGAATTTTTACTCAGTTTTCAGATTTATATGCAAATATAACTTCTTTGAGGTATCTTTCCTACAATCCTTATACTTAGGGAAGCTTATTAACTGCTTTCATAGTTCATCTTCCTTCTGTCCCTTAACTTATCTAATTTTATACTTACACAGTTGTTTGTGACCATATTGATTTGTGTTTATCCCCATTGAAATGTAGGCTCTTTAAAAGCATGGGGATGCACAAACACTAAGTATTTGACTCACATTTGGCATTGAATAAATATTTTTGAATTTATAAATCAATAAGTCCTAAAATAAGCAGTTCATGGGCAGAACTGCAAAGTCTAGACCTGAAAGTGCGTTTCTCTGAAGAGATGAAAAATGCTAAGATATTTCTCAGTGAAAATACTGAGGAGTCTTGCCAAAACACAAACAAACAAACAAACAGAAACACACCAGGATTAAACCTACTTTGGTATCACTGAGACAAAATACTCTGTGCCAAGATTTGAAATACTTTACCCTTAAAGAAACATGACACACGAAAAGTAACATTTTACTCTTCGTGCAGACAGTGTCAACTTCCTGACATACAAATTTGAAATAGAGATGCACAAAGACACTAGGGAAATGCTTGGAAGCCCTTAAGTGCTGAGAATTCTTTGGGCAGACTCCTTCTCTCCACACAGATGAACACCATGAGCTTGCTGGAAGGGGTTCAAAGAACAGCCCACAGCAGCACTCAAGTTTGCTAAAGTGACTGACGTTGGCTTCAGCCTGGATTCCAAAGGCGACAGCTGACAAGGAAAAGAGGAAGGGAAAGCAGAGGCGAGATTTGAATTGTTGCAAAAGCCGGAGGCAGCAGAAGGCAAACATCTTCTGGGGTTATCATGTGTTCCTAGTCAGTTGCACCAGAAATCTTTCTAACAGAGTAACAGCTGGTGATTGGAGCAGCTGCTCTAAAGAAATGCCCCTCTCCCCTTGTATTGTAGGATCTGAAACAATAGCAGTGACAAGAATGGGTTGTTTGTCTTTTGATATCTCATTTATTCATCTCTGAGGGGAGGATTATTATATTGGCAGGCATTAAATAACAGTGTTTACTATGTGTTAGATATTATTCTAAGTGCTCTATTTATGTTAAGTAACTTAATAAGCTCAGCAGTCCTGTTAGATAGGTACTATTATCAA
This sequence comes from Procyon lotor, assembly GCA_028646535.1. Lineage (NCBI taxonomy): Eukaryota > Metazoa > Chordata > Mammalia > Carnivora > Procyonidae > Procyon > Procyon lotor. Next base: position 9,039 of record JAQQSY010003681.1, read on the forward strand.
CCCCTCTTTTCAGATGGGGAATGGAGGTAGAAACATTAAAATAATTTGTCCAAAGTTACACAGCTAGTATTAACAGTATAGCTCCTAGAAACATGTGCTTACCTCTGGTGCTACACTGTCCCTATATAATAGTATTTCACATATTGGTCAACATTTATTGAATTTTTTCCATAAGTGTTTCACACACCTGACAGATAATCATATGAAATCTGCAATTCAAGCTCAGGAAGAATGTTTTCTATCACGACTTGACAAATGAGAGAATTGAGGCAGAGAAAGTGTTATATTGAGAGGCAGCATATTACAATGTAAATGATAAGGTGTAAAGTGATGAGTCACACGTAGAGATGAATGCTCTGCCCATAAGGAGCTCACAGTTAAAGGGACCAAGGGTAGAGGAGTAATTCGCAATGGTGGGAGGAAACATTTACTAGCCATCTACCCTGTACCAGCTACTGTGCAGGGTGTTTTACATACATTGTGCCATGTAATGCTTATGTCATCCCTATGTGAAAGGTCTAATTCTAACCCAGTCTTCAATAACTATGCAGTATAATGACTATGCAGTTTTTATTACGTACAGAGTTAGAAACATCAGTGAAGGAGCTGCAGAGACTGCCTTAGCAGAGGTTCAGCGGAGAAGGCTTTGCATCTGTTATAGTCTAGATTCTTAGGGTCAAGTTCATGCCACCTGGCTAGAGTTTCTGTAGGTCTCAGACTCTAGCCAGATCCACTTCCTTAATGCTTATGTTTTCATAGTAAGCATGTATGAGAAACACAGTATCGATAAACACTATAATTGTAAAATATGTAGAAAACAATCCACTCTGAGTGTTATTCCAAATGTTACTCAATAATTGGTATAAATGACCAGGTGCTTGTTCCTCCCCCCATTCACTTTTATTATATTATTATTATTTTTTTTTTTTTGCAGAGTATTCTTAAAAAGGACAGATGGGAACAGATTGAGAAAAGAAAGAAAAATACATTTGCATAAAATACCAAAAAAACCCACAGACTTTTGCACTGTTTCAGATGCCTTTGTAGGCAGAAATAGTTCTTTTTTAAGGATAATTATGCATATTGTAGCAATGCACGGTATGGATTTAACCTTGGCAATGAAATCATTAACTCATTGCATGGACTTGAGTATCTCCCATTACCTCTCTTGACCACAGTCTTCTCGATTTCCGTTTCTGTATACAGGCCACACTGGCAAGATTTGAAAGAAACCCATTTGACCTGAGCTGAAAGAAAATAATTCCCAGGGTTCTAGTGGTTCCCCTTGCCTTGTAGGATAGATCCAAATTCTGCCACCTGAATTCCAAGGCTCTGTATTGGTTCCCTCTTTCTGTTTACCTGGCTCACTTCTGTCTTTACCACCACCACCGCTGCCACACAGCCCTAACTCTAGGCATTATGACCTTTGTGGTTTTGTTTTAGAAAATGTCATTTTTTTTTTCTTGAAAATTCAGTCCCCTTGTAGATGCTGTTTCCTCTCTGTGGTATATATTTACATACTTTTACCTCTTACAAGATATCTACTGCTCTCTTAAGACCTCAAACTCCATGGGGCACCTGGGTGGCTCAGTTGGTTAAGCGACTGCCTTCGGCTCAGGTCATGCTCCCAGAGTCTTGAGATCGAGCCCGCATTGGGCTTTCTGCTCAGCAGAGAGCCTGCTTCTTTCTCTCCCTCTGTCTCCTGCTCTGTTTACTTGTGCTCTCTATCTCTGTCAAATAAATAAATAAAATCTTAAAACAAAACAAAACCTCAAACTCCTGCTTGTGAGAACAATGACTTCTAGAAGGCACAATTATTGTCTTTAAAATATATGCATTTGCCCAGGTGCTAGGTGCAAGATATCGTACCTTGCAATTCCTTAATTTCTAATGAAGTTCAAATTTTTATTATTTGGAAAATTACTGTTTTTTAAGCTAAGTCTCTCTTCGTAAAACATTGTTTAGGTGTGTTTAACTTGAACACTTGGTTTGCTCACTGAGTTAAGGATATGATTCTCCCTGGGTCTTTGGAATGTACTTTTCAGATGTTCAGTTACAGGGTATCTTGTGTAGATTTCCATGGCAAAGACACATAAGGCTCCATTGGGCTTCAAGACTTGAGCAAGAATTTGTTCTGGTCCTTGTAACTAGTGATGTGTGGGTAGCAATAGCCTTGTGTGTCTCTTGACATCTCTACCTGAGAGAATTTACAAATGAATGCAGCTTAGGTTTTGTTTGTCCTTTATAAGTGAAAATCATTCATGGTTTTTTTCTATGTAGAAGAATGTATAAAGGAATAAAATTCTCTCATCTCCTCCACTACCTGTTTCTCACTATTTGCAAAATCTACCAGACATCATACTTGAGAATGTTGCACCCACAGGGTACCTGAGTGGCTGAGTGGGTTAAAGCTTTTGCCTTCGGCTCAGGTCATGATCTCAGGGTCTTGGGATCGAGCCCAGCATTGGGTTCTCTGCTTGGCAGGGAGCCTGCTTCCCCCCCCTCTCTCTGCTTGCCTCTCTGCCTACTTGTGATCTCTCTCTCTCTCTCTCTCTCTGTCAAATAAATAAATAAATAAAATATTTAAAAAAAATGTAGCACCCAACTTTTACTTTTACTCCTCTTCCACCCCCAGAGCTTAACTTAGTAATTTCCATAATGAAACAGAAGGAAAGGAGCTGTGTGTGTGTGTGTGTATGTGTGTGTGTGTGTGTGTGTGTGTGTCTGTCTGTCTGTTGGCTGGGTGGAAGGGACTAGTTTATTGATTGCTTTGTTGATTGGTGTGCCATGGATCAGTTTAATCTCGGACTTCTTCTCATCTGTATCTCTCCACACCGAAACTCAGGGTAGTTCCTTCAAATGTATTTGAACAATTTGCATATCTCTCAGTATTATTGTAAATTTGAGTCACTCTTCCTTTCGTGGGCATTTTATTGGAAAGCTTTTATGCAGTGAGAGTGAATGAGTCTTAGCTAACTGATTAGTGAGTCACATGAGTCATATCTAGCACTTAATTCTTTTAATTTACTGATACTTCCTTGGGAGCCCTAAGTCTAGCCTGCTACCTGATATATAATAGGTGCTCAATAAAATGTTGGTCAATAAATTTATTATCCCCATGTGCATTTGGGTAATATAGACTATGCTAAATTAGAGGCTTTCTTACTTAACCAGCTACAAGTTTAAATATAATTCTGTCCCCATGGCAATTTCTCAAAAGAGAAAGGCCATTAACTCTCCTGACATGTGTAATCTCCAACTTGACTTAGTATTTCAACCCCACATTTCTCAAATGGGCTTAGTTGATTAAATGAAACTATGTGGGGCTATTTGTCTCTCTGTCTGGTAGAATTCATGACTGAGTAGCCTCCTCATATTTCAGTTCAGACTTCCGTGGGTTTCTGAGGAAAATTGACTTTTTTGGGGGGAGGAAAGAGGCTTAAATATTTTATTCTAAAAAAGTAAGAAGATGATTAAAGGTACGACTTAATTACAGCAGTTTGTATTCACTGAATATTTGAATTTCTTATTTTAAATTATCTAGTGTACTGTAACTTTTCATTCATTTCCTCATACTTACTAAGCCTTAGAGAAAATACCCATACCAAGAATGACCTCAAAAATTGTGTCAGAGTAGGATTAATGCTGTGATCTTTGCTTTCTTATTAATTTTTAGCTTCTAAACATAGAAAAATTAAATTTTCTTTTCTAAGCTTATTTTATCTTATCAGTACTTTAAAAAACGTATAGGGAGTT
>JAQQSY010003682.1:0-12793 GCA_028646535.1 Procyon lotor
TGGTGGTGGAGATGCCGGGGGGTGGGGGGGGGGGGAGCGATGAGTTCCTTCCTCCAGCGTGCAGAAGGGGAAACCGAGGCCCAGAGAAGCAAGCGGGCAGCTGAGTTAGTGCCAGAGCTGTGAGTGGGATCCACACTGGCCTTGACTTTCCTGCGGCCGAGGAGGGACCCTCCGACCATAACCAGGAGACCGCCTGACTTCCCTCCAGTGAACTTGTCCCCCTTTAGAGAAGAGGGGCCCGCTGCACAGCGTTGCAACAGCAGGGGGCAGTGTGTGTGACTGTGGGCACAAGTCTAAGTGAGAGGCCGCGTGCGCTGGCGTGTCAGTGAGAGCACGGTGGGTGTGTGTGAGGGGACGTACGTGTGGGTGTGTCAGAAGCATGCGTGTGAACGTGTATGGATGTGTGAGCGTGAGCCCCTGTGGCACGCGTGAATTTACGTGTGTGAGTGTGAGCGCATGTGATGTGTGCGTGTGTGGGTGTGTGTGAACGTGTGTGAGTCTGTGGACGTGTGTGAGCACGGGTGAGTGTGTGAGGGTGTGTGTGTGCGCACAAAGGGTGGTACTCAGCACAGGCACAGAGAGGTCATGCCTCAGTCTCTGGATTTGGGTTCGGCCCCCTATGGCCCCAGACCAGAGGCCTCCGCGGAGGCAGGAAGGCAGCCCAGGACTTGGGGGCCCAGGCAGGCTCGGGAGGGGGTCAGAGGGGCCTGGCCGGCCCCTGCTCTCACCGAAACCAGGGACAGAACCTGGCGGCAGGCTGACGGACAAAAGGCCCCCGTTCTCTACCCCTCCACGGACCCACAGCTTTTCCAGATCTGGAGTCTGGGTTCCCGGGCCCTTGAGTCTGGGCTGTCTGGGGACATGCTTTGGCTGCAGAATGAGGGGGGAGCCGCCTTGTGCCCCGTCTGACCTGAGGCTTCTTGGCCTCCCTTCTGTCCCGGAAATCTGCGGAGGCCACAGGACACATCCAGGCTGGCCCCCCGGAGGACCGCACACGTGGAGCAGAGCCCAGGGAGTCCCGTGGGCCCGAGCGCGTGGGATGCGGTGCCGCCGAGGTGGGCAGGGCCGTCTCGCCAACCCTCAGCTGAGCGCAATGCCCAAGCCCAGACCCAGTCGGTCAGGAGACCTACGAGCTGAGGCACCCGCGTCTTGGGGTCGCCCTGAGGTTCCAGTGCCCTTTGTCATGCGTCCTGTCATGAGGACAGCGGGCCGAAGCCATCCGTGGCTTCGCGGTGGCCTTTTCTTGTCTCACATCGGCAACCAGAGGCCAGGGACTGAACGTGCTGGCTCTCTGAGAACTAGAAACGGCAGGGGAAATGGAAAGTCCCAACTGAGCCGGCACAAAGCCCCAGCCTGTCCCTTCCCACGGCTCCCTGCTGTCACCCCCGCCCACCGCTGGCGGCCTGTTTCCCTTCAAGCCTGGGCCTCTGTGCACAGAGCAGAGCCATTCCTGTCCTTGCCTTTCCTTCTCCAAATATGTTTATTTTATTTTTTTTATTTTATTTTCCTTCTCCAAATATGTTATTTCTCCAAATATGTTTATTTTATTTTTCAAGTGTTACAAGATTAATTGTTCATGCACCACACCCAGTGCTCCATGCAGTACATGCCCTCAATACCCACCACCAGGCTCGCCCAACCCCCCACATCCTCCCCTCCAAAACCCTCAGTTTGTTGCTCAGAGTCCACAGTCTCTCATGGTTCATCTCCCCCTCTGGTTTCCCCCCATTCCCCCTTCCCTTCCTTCTCATAATGCCCTCCATGTTTTTCTTTACGCTCAGAACGTAAGCGAGACCATAAGGTGATTGGTTCTCTCTGCTTGACTTATTTCACTCTGCATAACCTCTACCAGTTAGAATGGCCAAAATCAACAGGACAGTCAACAACAAGTGATGGAGAGGGTGTGGAGAAAGGGGATCCCTCTTCCACTGTTGGTGGGATTGCAAGCTGGTGCACCCACTTTGGAAAACAGTGTGGAGGTTCCTCAAGAAATTAAAAATAGAGCTACCCTAGGACCCTGCCATCGCACTACTATTTACCCCAAAGAAGCAGATGCATTACAAAGAAGGGCCACATGTACCCCAATGTTCATAGCAGCAATGGCCACAATTGCCTGTGGAAAGAGCCAAGGTGCCCTTCAACAGATGAATGGATAAAGAAGATACGGTCCATATATACAATGGAATATTATGCCTCCATTAGAAAGGCTTTGTCCTTATTCTTGATGAGCCTTTCCTGGCCAGCGGAAGCCCCTTCAAACCTGCTCCGGCATCCTGAGCGGAGCCTGCGGCTGCTGGAGACTTCCTCTTTCCAGCACAATGCGTTTCTGCACTTAGTCTGTTCTCCAATGAGTCCCACTTCTTTTTAGCAGGAAATGTTTAGAGACTACAATCTGGGCCTCAGGGGTATTTATCAAGCTCAGTCGTCCTTGTTTCTAGTGCATTTTCAGTGGAGAGAGCTGTGTTTTCTTGTTAGAAGGAGAAAAATAAAATATGCTCTTGTGTTTCTATTCAAAATTTAATATTAAAAGACAGGCTCCTTCTGACTATTTATGCTTTTCCCACCGTTTTGGGGGGGGTGTATAGTTGTATGTAATTAGATCACATGTTGGATTCCTGTCCCCGTCACCAGGATCAGGACACAGAGCTGTCCCATTGCCACGAAGAAGCTCCCGCATGTTGCCCCTTACTCCTCATGGCCTTTGTCACCCTAACCCCTGACATCCACTCGTCTGTTCTCCATCTGTAATCGCCTCACTTCCAGAACATCGTATAAATGGACTCCTACAGGATGCACTCCTCCGGACGGGCTTTTTCCACTCACGATAGACCCAAGATATGCATGTCCGTGGCCTGCTCCCTTTCCTTGCTGAGAGGCATTCCACCGGAGGGACCTGCCCCAGACCCTCTAGGGTTTCTCCAAGGAAGCACGTTTGCCTCATTTCCAGTTTTTGGGTCTTCCAAACAAAGGTGCTATAAAATTGTGTGTACAGGTTTCAGCGGGAAAATAAACCCTGTGTTCTCTAGCGTAAATTCCCCGGGCGAGAGATGGCCGAGTCACAGAGGAAGCGTCCGTGTACCTTTGCACAGATCAAACAGACTGCTTTCCAGAGCGGCGGTGCCATTTACATTCCCCCCAGCAACGTGTGGCATTTCCAGTTGCTGAGTGCCTTTGTCCCCGCACTGTGTTCTGTGGTGGTGGGCGGGGATTTTTGTGCCGGTGAACGACCTCTAGCAGCCTTCCGACTGGCCCTGGGGGGGAGTCTTTATAGAGATTTATTGGCCTCTTACCTGGGCAAAGTCTAATCTGGTTGCTCCTGCCTTCTTTGCCTTGGCATCTGTCCGGTTTCTTTCTGTTAAGTCCTGGTTGCTGATCTAAATTTAGTAAGTATACTTGAGGGCACCTGGGTTGGTTAAACATCTGCCTTCGGCTCAGGTCATGATGTTGCAGAGCCTGGACTGGATCCTGGTGGAAAAACCAAGCGGCACTGGAGACTAAGAAGGATTGGAGATTTATTAAACACCGACGAGCCCAGAGGAGACCCTTCTCCAAAGGTCTGAGCCCTGAGCACAAGCAGGGAGGGTAATTTATACCCTCCTACATGTGCATACTTGGTATTTTGGTGCGTGCCTGGGAAACAGGGTAGGAAAGAAGAACCAGAAGGGCTTTGAGATGGACTGGAGTTCCCTTGCCGTTTGATTGGTCAGCTTAATGTACAGTGTTTTCCTTATCAATGATCCCGGGGTCCTGAGATGGAGCCCTGCATTGTTCTCCCTCTGCTGGTCCCTCTGCTTGTTCGCTCCCTCTCTCTCTCTGACAAATAAATAAATGAAATCTTTAAAAAAAAAAGTGTAATCAACGAGGCAGGAAACAACAAATGTTGGTGAGGACGTGGAGAAAGGAGAACCCTCTAACACTGTTGGTGGGAATGCAAGCTGGTGCAGCCGCTCTGGAAAACAGTGTGGAAGTTCCTCAAAAAGTTAAAAATAGAGCTACCCTATAGCCCAGCAATTGCACTGCTGGGTATTTACAAATGTAAAGATACCGATGTAGTGAAAAGAAGGGGCATCTGCACCCCAGTGTTCATAGCAGCAATGTCCACAATTGCCACACTGTGGAAGGAGCCGAGATGCCCCTCAACAGATGAATGGGTAAAGAAGATGTGGTCCATACACACAATGGAATATTACTCAGCCGTCAGAAAGGATGAATACCCAACTTTTGCGTCGACATGGATGGAACCGGAGGGGATCTTGCTAAGTGAAATAAGTCAAGTAGAGAAAGAAAACTATCATATGGTTTCACTCATATGTGGAACATAAGGAATACAGGAGGAGGGAGGGAGGAGGAGGGAGGAGGACCTTAGGGGAGGGAAGCAGGGAGGAGCAGGGAGGACCTTAGGGGAGGGAAGGGAAGCTGAAGGGGGACGAAATCAGAGGGGGAGATGAACCATGAGAGACTATGGGCTCCAGGAAAAAATCTGAAGGTTCCAGAGGGGATGGGTTAGCCTGGTGCTGGGTATTAAGGAGGGCACGTGTTGTGATGAGCCCTGGGTGTTACACACAAACAATGAACCATGGAACACTACAGCAAAAACTAATGATGTACTGTATGGTGACTAATATAGCACATAGTAAAAAAAAGTGTACTCAATAGTAGCCTCACCTGGGTGGGAAGGTGGGGGGAAGAGGAAGCCAAAGGGAATGTGAGGAACTTGGGCCTGTGGGAGGCTTTGGCAGGAAATGGGTGGGTTGGGACTGAGTCTTATCCAGCGCTCTGTACTCAACTCCAAAGGGGAGGGTCACCTTTTCACCTCCTAGGTGATAACTTGGGGAGTGTCTTATCTAACTTACGCATGTTCATTCTTTGGCAGAGCTTCTCAATAAAGTTGTCCAAGGATGGCATGCCTACCTTTGGAGGCAGTGGCGTAATACATTCCACCATATAAAGTACCGAGAATGAGAAGGGAAAATCATATAAGAAGATTTCGTGGAGAATTCTCAAAGTTGACTGAGCATCAGAATCACTGGGCGGGTTTGCTACAGAACAGATTGCCTGACTCCGCCCGCGGAGCTCCTAAGTAAGCAGGTCTGGGAAGGGCTAATAGGCTTCCAGGTGATGCCGGTATTATACATATGGGGGCATATGTATATGGACGATATATATATCATCTATAATGATAGACGATATTCTAGCATCAAATAGGGGTTATCTCTAAGTTCTTGGCCACCTCTGGAATGGCCAATCCTATAAGTTTTGGGGACAATATTATGGAAATTTGGGTTTTCTCCTGGAACTTTTTCCAACGCCAGCCTTCCCTGTTCCAGTAAATGGCTGTTCAGCCAGTTGCTTAAGGAAGAGATCTTGGCATTGCCCTCAATTTACCCTTCCTCTTTTATCCACCCCACACAGTCCATGAACCCTAGAGACCTCCCCACCAAGCCACGTCCCAAACCTGCTTCTTTGTCTCCCTGTCACTGCCTAGTCCAGGCATCCAGTGGCTTGTTGATGGGAACCTTCCCCCTAACTGTGGTCATGCGCTTACATGCTCCTGTCTTAATTGACTTCACTGGGAGAATCTGGTGAGCAAGGGCAAGAGGAGGTAAGTGGGTCATAGCCAGTTCTTTCTCACCATGAGTGAGTAGCGTGGAGCATCACGATTCTGGTCCACAAAGGACAATACCTGTATCATCATCATCATCATCATCACCGTCATCATCTATCTCTAGGGCCATACTTTTCTGCAAAGGACCAAATAGTTAATATTTTATGCTTTGCAGGCTGCATGGTCTCTGTCATGCCGCTGTCGTAGCACAGAAGCAACCAGCAAATAAATGGGCCTGGCTGTGTTCCAGTAAAACTTTATTTACAAAAACAAGTGGTGGGCCAGAAATGGCCCGCCCACAGGCCCTAGTTTGCCAGCCCCTGCCCTGCACTATTGCTAAATCTCCTCGGGGACCCCCTGCTTCCTACCTTCACCCTTTTCCTCTCCCTTCCCTACCAACCGGGCAGAGTGATCCTCCAAACTATAAGCCGGATTACATCACTGTCCTGCATAAAGCCCCCAATGGCTTTTAGCCCTAGAATAAAATCCAGCGGCCTGTGGTCCCTGCCTGCTTTTCCAGCTCCTTCTTGAGACACTCTCCATCTCCTTCACTGGAGTCCAGCTGCGGTGGCTTTCCTTCCAGTTTCCTGGACACTCCACGCTCCTTCCCACAATGGGCTTTGCCCAACTTCTTCTCTCTGCCTGGATTGGTTTTGACTTCACTCTCTGTGTGGCTAGTTATTCTTCACATCTCCTCTTGAGAGGTGACTTCTATTCAGACACTCTGCCCTCTTCCCCTTCCCCAGTAATGTCTAGATGAGCACCGTGCCTGTTTCCCCATCACTTAACCGACCGTGTGACTTGCCTGGCAAGCACTCAGGCTTGTGCTCTCCAGGAGGGCCGGGGCTACCTCTGCCCCCTTCATCACCGGGCAGAAGGGAGCAGCACCCGGCATACAGTCGGTACTGCCTATCACAGGATGACTGAGGGAGTGGGTATGTAAGGGATTCATTCCTGGAAACAGGAGGACACTTTTCATTCTAGAAAGTGTTCGGTGACAACTGCTCTGTGCTAAGTCTTATCCTGAGCCTGGCAAGAGAGCTAGGAGCTGCTGAAGATGTTGTGTCTATTCCCAGGAAGACTGACTCCATATGAATGGCGTAAACTGTGGGCAGTAAGAGTCCAGGGAAGGAAAAGTCAGGAAAGTATGGGCTACAGCATGACACTGGTGCTGGGACCCTGGGACACAGGTCTTTCCTTGCCCTGACACACCTACTGACCCTGTAATGTGCCTTCCAAAGACTGAGCATCCCTCCCCAGTGGAATGTCCTGAAATTCTTAGGGTAGTTACGAGGAGCTGTAAATGTTGCAAGTGTGAAGTCACTAGGGACACATAGCCATACATCTGTGTGTGTGTGTGTTTTTTTTTTTTTCCAACTATAACACAAAAATCAGATTTTATTTCGATCAAAATAAAAAAAAAATCCCTCAAGGTTAAACCCTGAGCATCGTCACTGCCGGGTCACATTGTAACCCTCCGTCCTGCTCCCCCCACAAGCCTGCCTTTCCTTGGATGCTTGTGGCCATGGGAACCTAAGACAGCTTCCCTGTGAAAGTGGCCATCGAATTTGTGGACAGAGGAGATGGGGGCAGGCATATCGACTAGGAAATTGAATGACCCTTTTCATAAGAAATCCCCAACCGGGGAATGATGAGCCCTGGGACTCAAGGCCTGACTGGAGAGCAGCATGAACACTTCACAGCCCTCTCATGCACTGAGTAGCACGTCTGAATCTCCATCTCCCTTGAGATTTGAATCTCAGGTTCCCAGGAGATGAGCTTGAGTGCCTGGGCTGAGCAAAGGCGCCAAGGGCAGTGCCATATTGGAGAGCAGTGCTCAAGGCCCAAGGGGAGAGAGAGGAGCTCCCACGGGAGAATGAGGGGGGCATCTGGAGAAGCTGGTGAAGAACTAAGGAGGGAACAGAAGGCTAGCTGGCAGAAGAAAGCGGAAGCTGGTAACCTACCCCTCCTCCCCACCCCCATGTGTGACATCCCTCAGGCACTCCTGGCTGCTTGCAGAGGTCGCAATCCTGCAAGACCTGAGTCTCCCTCAGTTTACAAATGTCCTAGTGACTTACAAAGAAGAAGCTTTCTTATCACTAGCCTAACTTCCAGAGACCCATAACTCCGTCCCTGAAGCCCTCACCTCATCCTCCCCTCCAGAAAATGGAGGGAGACTGAGGCAGAGTGAAATGTAAGTACAGTTACATTTCTTCTAAACCTAAAGCTCATTGATAAGGACGTGTGATAGATGGAGGGTGACATTCCTTCTGGAAGCTCCCAACTATTTTACTGTCAATGCCTTCCTAAGAGGAAAAACAACCTTGACTTGACAATGGCAAGGCCCCTGGTGTCTTTAGCATGTGAAAGTTCTTTCAAACCCTCCCCTTTTTCCTTATGTCCCCCAAGCCCACAGTATATAATCAGCGAACCGCTCACAGCCCCAGGGCAGCAGCTCTTTCTGCCCAGGGATCGTGTCCCTGTGCTTTAATAAACCTCCATTTTGCAACAACGATGTCTCGAGAATTCTTTCTTGGTCATCGGCTCCGGTCCTTACCCCACCAAATCTCACGTATATTCTAAAACTTCATCAGAACTAGTGTTTTAAGGAGAGAGTGGTTTGTTGGGTTACATCCTACAGAGGTCAAGTAGGGTAAGCATGGAAACAGATACTAGAGTGAATCTGGGGAAAGCAAAATTATCACTGGAGAAAGCCAGGAGTGTGGTGGCAGCTCAGGGGTCAGATTACAGCTGACTGTCATCACCCTGCTGTCCTATGATGTGTCCCTGCTTCTGCAAGGAGCTTTGGATGGGTCGTCTGGAGTTTTGGTTCTAGTCTTGCTCACGCTCCTGGCCGGGCTGATGGTGCTAACTCTCCAAGGTCTCTCCCGGTATCTGTGCTCCACTGTTCTGGGGAGGCTGTGCAGATGCCCAGCTTGTGGAATGGTGTGGAGCAAGGACAACCTTTGCTGCCCACAGGAGGCAGCGAGCTGTCCCTTGAGGCTGGAGAAGGGGCCATCTGGAATGAGCGGTCTAGCACCCAGGACTAACAGGGCAGGTGGTAGGATAGGAAAGGTACTCTCTGTTCCAACAAGCCCCAGAGTGATTGAAGGTGGCAGGCGGCAAATGCCACTGACCCAGAGGAACACGAGGTGGGTGAGCAGATACGCTCTCCAAGGTGACCGGCGCTGTAGGAGGTGAGACTCATCAGGAGTGTCTGAGTTAACTCACAGGTCGGACAAGTCAGGAAGGACCCTCTGAGAACCAAGTGGGACGTCATAGTTGAGGGTTTGAGTTCTGTGAAGTGAGAAGGTATGGAATCAGATGGGGCACTAAGGGGAAGCAGGAAGGACAAGGGTGGAAAGAAGGCCAGACTTGCTCTCTCCATCCAACCCCCAAGAGTGGTCCAACCAGGCCAGGCCCTTTTGGGGAGCCCAACATACTAATATCTCAGCTTACAGAACAGATGGGTTAAGGGCTGGTCTAAAACCAGGACACTACATGCCCGCATTACATTTTTATTGTCCATGATTTCCCGAGACCTGTTCAGTTCTAGCAAATGAAAACCTACCTGCGGTCTTGGAACCTCAGCCATTCCTGACCAGCTGATGGGGCATCCATAGGATCCCCGGTCAGAGATGACGCAGATGCAGGAGATAGGACAGGACTCTAAACGGCAAGCCATTTAGAAGAAACTTCTTGGATAAAATCAGAGGCTAAAAATATTCACAAGAGTAAAATCATGTTCTGTATTTAGTGATAACAACGACAAAGAATCCTTGCAGATAGTAATGAAGGGAAGTTGGATGGCACCCGGATGTCAGAGATTGTTGCCAGCATATAACCTTCTTGAAGCCAGTCGCCATCATGTATAACAATATTTAAATTAATGTGAGTAGATCTAGAAATTATAGACATAGCCATTTCTCTTTGAATTAGTCTCTATCCTTTTATAAATAAAGATATATCAGCCTCATAACTTTGGGAGATATCTTATCTTAAGACAATGTTTATTCACAAGTACTGCTACGTTAGTGGTAACAGCATATAAAAGGATTAATCATGTTAGTGGATGACTCACTCTCTCCCAAGATCTCCCCAACAGGGTGATTCCTTATTGAACTAAAAAACTCACTTTCGTGACCCAAGTGTTGCTTCCTTAACCAGGCTTGTTCTCTACTTTTCCCATCACCGTTAGACTAAATCATAGCCTTTTCGGTTCTCTCTCTGTGAGTCCCCACATTCGGCCCTGTGTTAGAGAAAATTGCTTGCATAACTGTCCTCTCTCTGAGGCCAGAAGTTCCTTGAAGTCAGGGACTTTGTTGTGTTCCCCAGTGTTAACCTTTGTATTACAAAGGTACATATGTAATCAATGAACGAATGATTGAAAGAATGAAGGTTGGGTTGTCTAGACATTGGCTTTTCCAACCCATGAGCTCACACAGGTAAGTACAGAAGGCCCCGGGCGCAAATGCCTGAGGAAGGATCTCTTTGTTAAAACCCACTTTAAATTTCTGTCTCCTTTTTAATAGAGGAACTGTAAGATTTACCATGCCAAAGTGAATGAAGTCAAAATGCATGCAGGTAGAGAAACATTTCCCTTAGATTGTCAAGGAAGGAGGATCCTGGGTTTCAGAAGTCCAGAAAGGGGATGTCTTCTTTTAGTCTCTTTGAAAGATGCTTCTAGAAACTCTGGCTTTGCTTATCTGGAGCCCCGGGCCTCCTTGGAAGAAGTTGGTGGCGAGTTCACTCATTCTGGGATGACCCCTGGGTTTGCCACACAGACATTCGGGAGGACCTCATCCACCTGGAAAACACAGGTGCACAGAAGGTGCCCTAGTAAGGGTTCGAGAAGGACCAGGTAGGCACAGAGGCCTTTACACCCTGCGAGACTTCTTCTCCTGGGCAGGAAGGGGAAGCATGGTGATCCCTCTAGTCTCCACCCTCTTTGGGGCACCTTCCCACCCACGGAGCAGCCTCTGGACTCACATAGTTGTGCTGACAGCAGACCAGTTGGCAGCCAAAGTGGGAAGAAGCACAGGCTATGCAGAACTCCAGGAGGCAGAAGACGAGCAGCACGCTGGAAATAGCCATGCCAGGGGTCTGGAACCACCGCGAGGGGGATGTTAGGAGGGCCTGTCCCGGCGTCCGAGGTCTGGCTCCAAGTGTGGCTCTGTGGTGGGCTGTCCCTATGGCTTTGAGGAAGCCCCCTAACCTCGTCTCTCCAGGTTTTGTGAGGGCCAAGTGTGTTTGTAAAAGAATTGTTACTTTAACACTTCCTACCGGTACCCCTCTAAGGGGAAGGGTAGTCATCCTTTAGGGAAACCTCGCCATCACGTGACTGGGAAGGAGAGGATGGGCTGCCGGGGCCGAAGGAGGGACCCAGTCAACAAGGACTTGCCTGTAGCTGCGCTCACTTGTCAGTCCCAGGGTCATGAGCTCGTGGGGCCGTTGGGCACTTGGGAGGCGGCTAGTCCCAAAGTGTGCATGACACACACCAGATTGCAAAGACCGTGTACCCGAAGCGCAAAATACCAAAATTCCAAATCGATTATTTTTGGTGCACGGATTACATGTTGAAACGACATTTTGGATATATTGGGTTGAATGAAATATATTCTTAAAATTAATTTCACTTGTTTCTCTTTCTTTTGTTTTTAAGGTTGCGACTAGAATATTTAAAATCGGACATGCAGCTCACATTATCTTTCTATGGGTCAGCACAGGCTGGTATATTATGGTCCATGGGCCAAATCCTGGCTGCTGCCTATTTTTGTAAATAAAGCTCTATCAGAAAACAGCCATGCTCATTGCGTATGTATTTTCAATGGCTGCTTTCCCGCTACAGAGTAGGGATGAGTAGTTGTGACAGAAACCAGAGGGCCTGCAAAGACTTAAATATTTATTCTCTGAACATTCACAGAAAACCTTTGTGGACCCCTTGTTCATAGTCACGGGCAGGAAGGTGAGAATGTGAGCAGGGGTGCAGTTGGAGGCACCTGTGTGCTATAATTGCATTTAATTCTGCCTTTTTTGTCATAAGGTGAGTGCCATTTTATAAAGTAGAAAGTAAGACTAAGAAAAGTCATGTGCTTAAAGTAAAACAGCAGGAAAGCCATAGGTCAGGGACTTTACACTCTGTTCTGACTCTTTTCTACAGTGCTAGGTGAAGAAGCTTGGTTTTGGGCCTTCTAATAATTCAGTAAATTTAGCTAACTCGGAACTCAGAGGAACATTGGTTCAGAGAGGTACTCACCACACCCCAGGTGTAATAGTGGGAATAAGAGGCAGAGTAGGTATATGAGGGGACAAGACTCATATCCATGATGAAGAGTATGATTCCAACCACAGAACAGATAGCGCTGACAATGTTCAAGCCCAAGCTGCCATTCAGCTGAAAAAGACACAGAGGGGTCGGGGTGGGAGAGGAAAATTATTGTAGCTGAGATGAATAGAGACTCAATAAGTGCTTCTTAATGTGAATCCCTAGAGCTTTAGTTCTGCAGCAAGGAAAAAGTTGTTCTGTACAAAAAAGTGTGCGAGTAAATTAACTTTGGAAAAAGGCTGGGCTGAACAAAGTTAAATAGGTTTTTGCTGCAGGACTTGTCAGAGCCTTTAACAAGGATTACGGATTTTTTTTTTAAGATTTTATTTATTTATTATTTGAGAGAGAGAGAATGAGAGAGAGAGAGAGAGAGCATACATGGGGGAGGGGAGGTCAAAGGGAGAAGCAGACTCCCTACAGGGCAGGGAGCCTGAAGCAGGACTTGATCCTGGGACTTGATCCTGGGACTCCAGGATCATGACCTGAGCTGAAGGCAGTCACTTAACCAAATGAGCTACCCAGGTGCCCTGGGATCACGGATCTTCCAGAGAGGGGACTACTAAATAGAGGTTTCCCAAGTTTACCTACTCATTTTCATAGAGTGTCTCATGGGACAGGTGTCCCTAGGACAAATCTTTGGGAAATACTTAACCTGCTTATTCCATATGAGACAGGTAGGAAGCCCAGCCCCCGTGTCTTGGGATATGACAGGCTCTGATCCTCCATGGTTCTGAGCCATGTGCAGAAAGACATGCACAGAATTTTGAGCTTCCCTTTGGAGATTTTCAAATATATCTCTTATGGTAGAGGGACCTGGCTATCCTGAGGCCCTTCACCCCAGACAACCTTTCTCTCACCTGCTT
>JAQQSY010003683.1:0-12793 GCA_028646535.1 Procyon lotor
GGTGTGTGTCAGTGTGTCAATGTCAGTGTGTGTCAGTGTGTGTGTCAGTGTGTGTCAGTGTGTGTGTCAGTGTGTGTGTCGGTGTGTGTGTCAGTGTGTCAATGTCAGTGTGTGTCCGTGTGTGTCCGTGTGTGTCAGTGTGTGTGTCAATGTGTGTCAATGTCAATGTCAGTGTGTGTCAGTGTGTGTCCGTGTGTGTCAGTGTGTGTGTCTGTGCGTGTCAATGTCAGTGTGTGTCAGTGTGTATCTGTGTGTGTCCGTGTGTGTCAGTGGGTGTGTCCGTGTGTGTCAATGTCAGTGTGTGTCCGTGTGTGTCAATGTCAGTGTGTGTCAGTGTGTGTGTCCGTGTCAGTGTGTGTGTCCGTGTGTGTCAATGTCAGTGTGTGTCTGTGCGTGTCCGTGTGTGTGTCTAACCACAGACAACAAGCCAGTGAACCCGGGTCGAAGCGAGATTGGCCCTCAGTGTGGCGCCCGAGGCGGGGGCACCAAAGCAGGATCCCGCGGGGTGGGGGGGCACCTGGAGGGGACCGTGGGTGCCGGCCGGGGGGTCTGGGAAGACCCCTCCCAGTCGATGTCACTTAGGCTGAAGACCCTTTGTTCTGGGGAGCGTGCCAAGGACGGAGATGCTTTTGAGGCTGCTGATGGCACACCCAGTTGTGGGGACGGGGGACGGGTCCCGGCAGGTGCTCAGCGACCGCTGGGACTAGACCTGGCAGACCCCGCTCACTCCGGCCTGAGCACAACAGATTTCAGAAGGCCCCTGTGTAGGACCCGCCGGGGCCCTGGGCGTTTCTGGGCGCCCCACCCGGGCAGGGGTGCAGGGCCACAGGCCACGCCTGGGGTGAGCGCCAGAGCCGGCCCAGCCTCAGCCCCAGGAGAGACGGAGACCGAGGTTTGAGGGCAGAGTTGCCTCCGCGGCTCCGACAAGGGCCCGGGGGTCTGCAGGGGCCCCGCGGGCTGGACGGCAGTGAGCCCAGGGCAGGGCGCACACGAAGGCAGGCGGGTTGGAGCAGGTTGGGCTGCTGCTCTGAGGGGCGACCCTGTTGGGTATTTGTCCCAGGAGGGGAGGGCGGGGAGGTGGGGAGAGCCTCCCCTCGGGGCACGACCTGGGCCTGCAGGGCCCTACCTGGGTCCGGGTGAGCCTCCAGGACACGGAGCTGGCCTCGGCGGCGGGGGTCCCCAAGGGGGTGGTGCTCAGCTCGCAGCGGGGCGTGTCAGAGGGAGGAGTGAGCAGCCGGGGCGCTCCCGGTGACGCACCTGACCTCACGGTACCCGATGCCCCTTCCCCGGGGGTCTTGCCCTTCTCTCCTCGTTCCCCTAAGCTAAGTACAGCCAACTCACATCAGTTCACGCGACCCAAAGACATGCAACTAGTGTAACAGGAATTCAAACTTTCTCGACCTGACTCTCCGCTCAGTGTTCCATCCAGGCCACCTCAGCTCTGGACAAAATGTGCAGCTGAGCACCAGCGGGTGGAAATGGGGGGACAATGACCCACATTTCGGACGTCCGTAGACCAGAGTAGGATGCATGACAATCACTACGAGAACAGAGAGCTGCATTTCTTCATTACTTACTCACTTACTTAATCATTCATCAGCCACTTAGTGGGCACGCACCAAGCCCGAGCTCTTTGCCACACGCTGCAGATCCACAGCCGAGTAAAGACAGGACACGGGACTCCTCTTCTGGTGACGGTGGGCCGAGAAATTTGGTGTGACAGGTCCCCCGCCAGGACAAAAAATAGCAACAGAAAAGAGAAGCCTAACTCCTCAACAGGTCCGAAAAATCCACAAGCTAGTGAAGAGTTTCTAAAAAGGAATAGAAATCGTTCCTGAATTAAGTCCCACCTGCTCATGTGTATAATTTTCCCACATTGTCGGGTTCAGTTTGCCAGCATTTTGCTGAGGAATTTTGCATCTATGCTCATGAGAGACACTGGTCTGTAACTTTTCTTTCTTTCTTTTTTTAAAAAAGATTTTATTTATTTATTTGACAGAGAGAGATCACAAGTAGGCAGAGAGGCAGACGGAGAGAGAGGGAAGCAGGCTCCCTGCTGAGCAGAGAGCCCGATGTGGGGCTCGATCCCAGGACCTGAGATCATGACCTGAGCCTAAGGCAGAGGCTTTAACCCTCTGAGCCACCCAGGTGCCCCTGTAACTTTCCTTTCTTACAGTGCTTTTGATATCAAGGTCATGCTGACCTCATGGAATGGGTTAGAACATATTTCCTCTGCTTCTAGTTTCTGGCAGGGATGTGAAGACCTCGTATAACTACTTTCTTAAACGTTTGACAGATTTTACCAGTGAAACATCTGGACCTGGTGTTTTTTTTTTTTTTTTTTTTTTAAAGATTTTATTTGAGAGAGAGAAACACAGTGAGAGAGGGAACACAAGTGGAGGGAATGGTAGCGGGAGAAGCAGGCTTCCCGCGGAGCAGAGAGCCTGATGCGGGGCTCGATCCCAGGACTCCGGGATCTGACCTGGGCCGAAGGCAGAAGCTTAACGACTGAGCCACCCAGGCGCCCCTGTTTTTTTGTTTTTATTTTTTTATAACATAAATTAACTATTGATTCAATTTTCTTAATAGATATAAGCCATTCTGATGATCTCTTTCTCTTTATGGACATTTTGGTAGTTTGTGTCTTTTAAGGAATTGGTCCATTGAATTTAAATTATCAAATTTGTGGGCATAAAATTGTTCATAGGATTCCTTTATTTTCCTTTTAATGTCCATGAGGCCAAGTATGATGAACTGTCTTTCATTTCTGATGTTAGTAATTTACATACTCTTTTATTTCCTTGGTTGGACCAGCTAGGGGTTTTCAGTTTTATTGATTTTTTTAAAGAACCTGTTTTTTGGTTTCATTGATTTTCTCTGTTGGTTTCTACTCTTCAACTTAATTGATCTGCTCTAATTTTTGTTATTTTTTCCCGTTTGAGTTTTAATTACTCTTCTTAGTCTCCTAGGGTTGATAGTTGATCATTGACTTTAGATTTTTCTTCTTTTCTAATTCATACACTAAATGCTATGAATTTCCCTCAAAGCACTGCATTCACTGCATCCCACAAATTCTGATGTTACGTATTTGTTAAATAAACTTTTAAAACCTTAGAGAAGTTTAGGTTTACACGAAAATCACAAAGATACAAAGAGTTCCCGAGTATCCCACATCCAGTTTCCTTTATTTTTAATATTATACATTAATGTGGTCTATTTATTACTATTAATACATGCATGTGGATGCAATACTGTTACCTAAAGTCCATACTTTATTCAGATTTTCTCAGTTTTTAACCAAGGTCCTTTTTCTGTTCTAGGCTCTCACATTACATTTAGTCATCCTGTCCCCTTACGCTCTTCTTGGTCATGGTGGTTTTTCAGATATTCCTTATTTTTGATGACCTTGGCAGTTTGGGAGAATATCGATATTAGTAATTGTCGTAATTAATATTAGTAAGTAACTAATATTAGTAAGTAATATTAGTAACTGATACTAGTAATTACTTACTAATTAGTAATTAGTAGTAATTAATATCAGTAACTAATATTAGTAAGTAATATTAGTAATTACTAATTGATATTAGTAGTTGTCTGTTGTAAAAGACATTAAAAATGTCTTTTACATATAAAAGATATGTAATTTAAACATATATTAAAAATGTCTTTTTTAATGTCTTTTACAGGATGTCCTTTAATTTGTTGTTTTCATTTAGTTTGCTTGAATTTTCCTTGAGTCTTCTTCTTGAACCCATGTGTTAGAAGTGTGTTATTTCATCTGAAAGTAATTTGGGATTTTCTAGATACTGTTTTGCTTTTTATTTTTAATTTTTTTGTGGCCTGGGAATATACTCTGTCTGATTTCTGTTTTTAAAAATTTGCTTAGGTGTGTTTTATGGTCCAGAATGTGGTCTGTCTTGGTGAATGTCTCATAAAAACACAAGAAGAATGTGCATTGTTGGATGAAATATTCTATAAATGTCGATTAAATCAAGTTGATCAGTGGTGCTGCTCAGTTCAACTATGTCCTCACCAATATGCTGAGTCTATTTATTACCAGCGGAAGAGTATTGGCGTCTTTAACTATCATAGCAGATTTATCTGTTTCTCCTTGTGGTTTTATCAGATTTTATCTTATGTATTTTGATGTTCTGTTGGTAGGTGCATACATGTTTAGGATTGTTACATATTTGTGGAGAATTGACCCCTTCGCCTTGTTTTGAAGTTGCCTCTATCTGCAATTACGTAGTTATTCCGGCTCTCTTTTTTTAAAATTTAAATTCAGTTAGCCAACTTACAGTACATCATTAGTTTCAGATGTAGTGCTCAATAATTTATCATTTGTGTATAATACCCAGTGCTCACCACATCACATGTCCTCCTTAATGCCCATCACCCAGTTATCCCAAAGCTTCCTCCCCACCCAGCAACCCTAAGTTTGTTTCCTATCGTTAAGAGTCTCTCATGGATTTTCTCCCTCTCTGATGACTTCCATTCAGTTTTCACTCCCTTCCCCTGCGATCCTTTGTGCTGTCTCTTACATTCCGTATCTTTTTTCTTTATTAATGTTGGTTTGATACATCTTTATCCCTTTACTTTGAATCTCTCTGTGTCTTTATATTTATTTACTTATTTAAATTTAATTTTGTGTTTTCAGTTCACCCAGATTCATTGTTTACGCACCACACCCAGTGCTCCACGCAATACATGCCTTTACATTTAAAATGGGTTTCGAGGAAACTGCTTATACTTAGATCTCTCTCTTTCTTCTCATCTACTATGATACTCTGGTTTGAAGTGGCATATTTGGACCATTCCCATCAAAAATGATTATTGATGTAGTTGGATTAGTATCTACCATGTTCGTAATTCCTTTCTACTTGTTGCATTTGTTCTTTATTCCTTTTCTCCTTCTTTTTCTTCTGCCTATTATGGTTTTAACTGGGCATTTTATATGATTGAATTTCATCTCATTTCTTAGCAAAGCAATTATCCTCTTTTTAGTGGTTGTCCTGGAGTTTTTAATATATAGTGAAATATTTGAAGTCCTTCTCTAGTAATGCTATCCTACTCTACACAGAGTGTGCTTGGAGGACCACTTTCTCCCTCCCATCACTCTGGCACTGCTATAATTTATTTTAACTATCCGTGTGCTATTATCACCCAATACACTGTTATTATTTCAAAAAATTGGTTATCTTTAAGATCCATTAAGAATAAAAAATAAAAGACTTTTACCATCATTTATTTCTTCTCTGTTACTCTTCCTTTTTTATGTAGAACCAAATTTATGACCTATATCATTTACCCTCTCCTTGAAAAACATTTTTTAAACCTTTCTTGCAGAGCAGATCTGCTGGTGATGAATTCTCTGTTTTGTTTGCGAAAGTAAATGAGATGCCCTAAGAATAATAACAACCACCATAATAATAACAGATTTATATTTCATAGCCCTTTGTAGCTCACAGAACTCTTTCATTGACCTCCTTTTTCCTACAGAGCTAATTGTTTTATCCTTGGTGCCCCATCTCCTGTACCTCCTGTTTTGCATCTGTCCACACTCTATAATTGCAGACTTATGTTGCCGTCTCTTCTACCAGATAGTGAGTCGTTAAAGGCAGTGGCTGTGTCTGCTTAATTGTTTCATCTTCATAAACCTGACAGTTTCTCAGTATACACATTTTTAATTAATAGACTTAATTTTTAGAACTGTTTTAGATTTACAGAAAAATTGAACAGATAGCACATAGAGTTTCCTTATGGCTCCATCCCCATACACTTTCCTCTGTTATTAACATCTTGCATTAGTGGGGTACATTTGTTACAATTAATGAACCAATACTGATATATTATTATTAACTGAAGTCCATAGTTTACACTTTGGGTTACTCTTTGTGTTGTAAATTTCTCTGAGTTTTAACAAATGCATAATGTCGTGAAGTCATTTCTTCAGAATACTTTCTCCACCTGGCCAGTCCCCTGTGCTTTACCTATATGTCATTCCTCTCCCCTTGCAACTTCAGGCAATTGCTAAACTTTTATTGTCTCCATAGATTTATCTTTCCTAGAATGTCAAATAATTGAAATAATATATTATGGAGCCTTTTCAGAGTGGCTACTTTCACTTAGCAATATACATTTAGGGTTTGTCAATGTCCTTTCATGGCTTAATTGCTCATTTGTCTTTAATTGCTGAATAGTATTCCAATGTAGGGCAGTATGACAGTTTGCCTATCCTTTTGTCTATTGAAGAACATCTTAGTTGCTTATGTTTTTTTTTGTTTTGTTTTGTTTTTGGTAATTTGAAATTGTGAATAAAACCATATTAAACATTTGTTAAGTTTTATTGTTGTTGTTGTTTTTATTGCTGTTTTTATAGACATGTTTTCCAATCAGTTGGGTAGATACCTAAGAGCACAGTTACTGATCTCTTGGTAAGAGCATGTTCGGTGTTGTAAGAACCTGCCCAACTGTCTTCCAAGGAGGTTGTACTATTCTGCATTCGCACACCACCAATGAATGAGAGGTCTTGTTGCTTCACATCATCACTAGCACTGAGAGTTGTCAGTGTTCTGAATTTTGGCTATTCTAATAGGTGTCTGGTGGTATCTTGTTGTTTTAATTTGCAATTTTCTGACAAACAATGTTAAAAATATGTTTTTTAAAGATTTTATTTATTTATTTGACAGAGAGAGATCACAAGTAGACAAAGAGGCAGTCAGAGAGGGGGGGGAAGCAGGCTCCCTGCTGAGCAGAGAGCCCGATGCGGGGCTCCATCCCAGGACCCTGAGATCGTGACCTGAGCTGAAGGCAGAGGCTTTAACCCACCGAGCCACCAGGCGCCCCTGAAAATATTTTTAAATGCTTACTTTCTGCCTGTATATCTTCTTTGGTGAGATTTCTGTTCAGATCTTTTATTCATTTTTAAAAACCTGGTTGTTTGTTTTCTTATTTTTCTTTTAAGAACTTTGTGAAATTTAGTGTTAACTTCTTTGAGTATTTTAGATATAAATACTTTATCACATATGTACTTTGTAACAACTGCCTCCCAGTCTGTGGCTTGTCTTCATTCTTTTAACAGCACCTTTGGCAGAGTAGAAAACTCTTAATTTCAAAGAAATCTAACCCATCAATTCTTTCATGGATCATGCTTTTGGTGTGGTAGCTAAACAGTCATCTCTGAACCCAGGTCACCTACATTTTCTCCTATGTTACCTTTTGGAAATTTTGTAACTTTGTGTTTTAAAATTAGGTTCATGATCCATTTTAAGTTAAAGGGGGGTGTGTGTGTGTGTGTGTGAATGAAATAAGGTTTGTGTCTAAATTTATTTTTCTTATTGTGTATGGATGTGCAATTACTCAACACTTTTTGTTGAAATGACTATTCTTTGAATTGCCTTTGCTCATTTGAAAAGATCAATTGTTTATATTTGTGTGGGTCTGTTTCTGGGTTTTCTATTCTGTTTCATTGATTTTTTTTTTTTTTTTGAGAGAGGGAGAGAGAAAGCATGCAAGCAGCAGGGGAGGGGCAAAGGGAGAGGGAGAGGGAGAATTCCAAGAAGGTTTCACACCCAGCACAGAGCTCAGCACAGGGCTCGATCCCATGATGCTGAGATCATCACCTGAGCCAAAATCAAGAGTTGTATGCCCAGCCAACTGAGCCACCCAGACATCCTGGTCTATTTTTTAAATAGTTATCTAATATCATGTTTTCTTGATTACCACAGCTTTATAGTAAGTACTGATGTCAGGTAATGTCAGTCTCCCACTTTGTTCTTCTAAAGTATTGTGTTGGCTATTTTGGATCTTTGCTTTTCCATGTAAAGTTTAAAATCAGTTTGGCCTTATCCACGAAAAAAAAAAAAGGGGGTGGAATTTTGACCGTGGTTGCCTTGACTTTGTAGATAAAGTTGAAAGGAATGCCCATCTTAACAATACTGGGTCCTCCTATCCATGAAGGTGAAACATGTCTCCATTTATTTTGATCTTCATTGATTCTTTTCATCAATTTTGTTAGTTTCTTCATATAAATCCTGTACAGATTTTGTCAGATTTATACATAAGTATTTAATTTTTTGGTGCTAGTGTAAATGATGCTGTGTTTTTAATTTCAAGTTCTAATTGTTCATTGCTCATATATAGGAAAGAAATTGACTTTTGTATACTGACCTTGTATCCTGCAACCTTGCTTTATAACTTCTTACTTCCAAGATGTGGTGTGTGTGTGTACGTGTGTATTTCTTTAGAATTTTCTGCAAGACAATATCATCTGTAAACAAGGGCCATTTAATTTCTTTTTTCCTTATCTGTATAGCTTTTTTTCTTGTCTTATTGCATTAGTTAGGACTTCTAGGACAGTGTTGAATAGAAGTGGTGGCAGACTAGATCTGATAACCAGTAGTGGGTAGAGTTGTTCATAAATTCCTTTATTATCTTTTTCATGTCTATGGAATCAGTAGTGCTCATGTTTTGATTTATGATGTCAGAAATTCTTGTCTATACTCATTTCTCAGATTAGCTGGAAATTTGTCCATATATTGATCTTTTTGAAGATCTTTGCTTTTCATTTCATTTTAGTTTAGTTTCATTTGACCTCTATTAATATCTTATTTTCATTTCTGCTCCAATTTTTATTATTTATTTTCTTCTGCTTACTTTAATTTGCTCTCCTTTTAAGAGTTTCTTAAGGCAGAATGCTGATTTTCCATCTTTTCTTCTTTTCTGATAGATGCACTCAATGTTATAAATTTCCCCCTCAGCATTGTTCTTGATGCAGCCTACAGATTTTGATAGATTACACTTTCATTTTCATTTAATTAAATATATTTTAAAAATTCTCTTAAGATTTTTTTTTG
The DNA here is from genome assembly GCA_028646535.1 of Procyon lotor. Lineage (NCBI taxonomy): Eukaryota > Metazoa > Chordata > Mammalia > Carnivora > Procyonidae > Procyon > Procyon lotor. The sequence continues at coordinate 8,856 of JAQQSY010003683.1, forward strand.
GACCCGTGTGTTATTTAGCATTGTGTTGTTTACTCTCCAAGTATTTTGAGATTTCCCACCTCATTTTCTATTATTGGTTTCAGGTTTAATTCTGTTGTTGTATGCAAGAATACCTTCTATGATTTATATTCCTTTAAATTTGTTAAGGTGTGTTTTATGGCCGAGGATGTCTATTTTGGTTAATGTCCCATGTGAGCTTGGGAAGAATATGTATTCTGCTGTCGTTGAGTGAAGTATTCTATAAATGTCAATTATATCCGGTTGATTGATAGTGCTGTTCAGTTCAACTATGTCCTTACTGATTTTGTGTCTCCTGGATCCGTCCATTACTGATGGGAGGTGTTGAAATCTTCAACTCCAGTAGTGGATTTGCCTCTTTCTCCTTGTACTTCTCTGTTATTTGTCCCACATATTTTGGCACTTTTGTTAGGTGTGTGCACGTTAAAGAGTCTTGTATATTTGAGAATACTTGATCTCTTTATCACGATGTAATGCTTTTCTTTATTCCTGATAATTTTCCCTATTTTGAAGTCTGCTTTGTCTGAAATTAATAAAGCCACTTAAGCTTTCTTTTGATCAGTATTTGCGTGATATATCTTCCTCTATCCCTTGATTCAATATATCTGATTGAAAATGGATCTCATATACATGATATATGGTTTCTTACACATTCATTCTGACAGTAATAACCTTTCATTTGTTGTATTCAGACTATTCACCTTTAAAGTAATTATAGGAACAGCTGGATTACTATTCACCATATTTGTAACTGTTTTCTTTCATTACACTTGCCAGTTACTTATGTTAAAAAATATACCTCTCTTTTTCTGCCTTCTCTGTTTTTTTTTTTAAGACTTTATCTTATTCATTTGACAGAGAGAGAGATCACAAGCAGGCAGAGGCAGGCAGAGAGAGGGGGGGAAGCAGGCTCCCTGCTGAGCAGAGAGCCCGATGATGTTGGGGAGCTCGATCCCAGGATCATGACCTGAGCTGACGGCAGAGACTTTAACCCGCTGAGCCCCCCAGGCGCCCCATGCCTTCTCTGGTTTTCATTTTTTGTTTTCTGTTAGTATACAATTATATATAATTATATAAGTATTTAATATTTATAATTATATATATGTATTTAAATTTCGTGGTTTCCCTAGACTTTGCAATATGCATTCACAAGTGACCTAAGTCTACCTTCAAACGACACTACGTAATCAGTTCACAGGTGATGTACTAAGTAACGGAGCGATCTACATCCCTCCCTTCCACGCCTATGACATTGCTGCCATTCCTCTCACTTACTCATAGATTATAATCACCTAGTACATTACCGTCATTACTACTCTGGACAAATTATGAATAAGCAAAGTGAAATATTTTACTTTACTTTTTTTCTTTCTCTGATGCTCTTCATTTCTTTCTGTAGATCTGAGGTTTTTTGTTTTGTTTTAAAGATTTTATTTCTTTATTTGACAGAGAGAGATCACAAGTAGGCAGAGAGGCAGGCAGAGAGAGAGGGGGAAGCAGGCTCCCCGCTGAGCAGAGAGCCCGATGTGGGGCTCGATCCCAGGACCCTGAGATCATGACCTGAGCCGAAGGCAGAAGGTTCAACCCACTGAGCCCCCCAGGCGCCCCCTGAGTTTTTGATCCACATAATTTTCCTTCTCTCTGAAGAATGTCTTCATCATGTCTTGAAGAGCAGGTCTCCTCTTGGCAAATGGCCTCAGTTTTTATTTGTCTGAGAAAGTATTTCTCCTTCCCTGTGCTGAATACACTCATCTAGATCGGCGCATTTTGCTTTCAACTCTTTAAATGTTTGACTCCAATTTCTTCTTGCTTCAAGTTCCTGGTGCAGAGTCTATGTAATTCTTACCCCTGTTCCTTGGAGGGTAAGCTTTGTCTTCTGCTTTCTTTCAAGGTTTTCTCTCTGTCTTTGGTTTCCTGCAGCGTGAAGGTAGCTAAGCCTGTGCATAGAGTTTTGGAACTTATTATGCTTGGTGTTTTCTGAGATTCTGGGATCTGTGGTTTCATTTCTGTGATTAATTTTGGGAAATTCTCACCCATAATTTCCTCAAATATTGCACATTCTCCAGCCTTCCTCTTGCACATGTGCAGCTCCTTTGTCATCATTCTGCATCTCGGAAATTCTGTTCCACATTGTTCATACTTCTTCCCCTCTTTTTATTTCATTTTGCAAGTTTTTATTGATGTGTCTTCAAGATCACGGATTCTTTTTTCTTTTTCTTCTTTCTTTCTTTCTTTCTTTCTTTCTTTCTTTCTTTCTTTCTTTCTTTCTTTCTTTCTTTCTTTCTTTCTTTCTTTCTTTCTTTCTTTCTTTCTTTCTTCCACATCAGGTCTACTTTGATAGCCTATCAAAGCCATTTTTTTTCATCTCTGTTAAAATGTTTTTGACTTACGTAATTTCTCTTTGATTTTTTTCCTTAGCGTTTTCATCTCTGTCATTTTAAATCACCCATCTGTTCTTGAATATTGTCTCCTTTCCCGTTGAGCCCTTAGCATATTAATCATAGATGTGTTACATTCCCTCGCTGATAATTCCAGCATCTCTGGGCCATGTCTGAGTCTTCTCTGTCTCTTCAGGCTGTGGCTCTGTTTGCCTTTTGGCTTCCCTTTTAATAATCTTCTTGAGAGCTGGAAATGGCATATCTGGTAATAGGAACTCGGGAAATGAGGCTTTTCGTGTAGGTTTTAATTGCTGTGTTGGAGAACGGCACTGCATTCGGTGGTTGCCGATGTGCCCGAACTTCCAGTTTTCTCTTTCGCTGCCCCGCTGCCCCGCTGCCTCTGGTTTTCCCTAACACCTCCTTCTTAAATAGAGTCTGTGTTCTGCAGCTCTTTCATTTGTAACCCCGTGCCATCCTACTGGCGCCTGGTTGGTGGGAAGGTGTTGGACATGGCAAGTGCTTCACTGTTTTATGCTTATATTTATTTTTATTTTTTTAAGATTTCACTTATTTATTTGAGAGAGAATGAGAGAAAGAGAGAGCGAGAAAGCCCGAGAAGCGGAGGGTCGGCGGGAGCAGCAGACTCCCTGGTGAGCAGGGAGCCCGGTGCGGGACTCCAGATCATGATCTGAGCCGAAGGCAGATGCTCAACTGACTGGGCCACACACGGACCCTATATTTAATCTTATCTGTTTGTTTGTGGGCCTGAGTTCTTGAGCTGTGACCTTCAGAAGTGTTTTTTAATCTGTTTATTCTCGCCTTGCTGAGACAAGAGTGCTAGAGGACAGGGAAGGCTCTGGGAACGTCGTTTCCTGTGAGGACAGCCCGGCTTTGGTGCTGAGAATAGAGCCCCCCGGACACATGTGGTTACCTCCCCCCTCCCCATCCTTCCCCGGGGCACCATCTTCCTCCTGTTTTTGGATCTTCCCCCTGAGACCCAGCTGGGACAAGGGCTACAAAAGGTTGGGTCCCCAGGAGTTTTTACTCTCCACACGGCCTGCAGACATTCATCCGGTCTTGTGGGCTTGTCCTACTGGTTCCTGGCCCTGCAGCCTCTGCTCCCGTAAGCTGGTCTTAGCCGTGATTCTCTGCACCTTCCGTGCGCCTCTCTGGTCGAGACGGCAGTTTGCCCTGGGACCTCAATTCTCTGACAGGCCTAAGTTGTTGATTTTCAGGTTGCTCGCTTTAGTTTCCTATTGGGAAGACAGGAGTGATGACCCCGAAGCTCTTTTCATGCCGGAGATGAAGCTGGAAGTCTTTCATGTATTTTTCCAGTGGGATCCCCCCAGCCTGGCGGGTGCTCCGCTCTAGCCCCTGGGTAGCAGGAGAGAGAGGCTCGCCACCGGCCCCCGGTTCCTTGCTCCTTGGATGCTTCTTCCTGGCCCAGGGGAGCAGTGGGGACAGACCACCGTGGACACAAGTAGCAAATGACATGGCGAAGGCTGGTTCAGTGTGGCCTCATGATGAGACTTCCTGTAATTG
>JAQQSY010003684.1:0-12793 GCA_028646535.1 Procyon lotor
GGTTCGATCCCAGGACCCTGGGATCATGACCTGAGCTGAAGGCAGATGCTTAATGACTGAGCCACCCAGGCGCCCTGGTTTTTAATGTTTTCTTGTAATGATACTAAGGCTCTTCTGTTAGAGGTCTCACACATGTTTTATCCCTTGTAGTTTTAGGTGTTTTTTCTTTTAACCTTTATTTGCAATAATTTCAGACTTAATAGAAATGCTGCAAGGCTAGTACAGAGAAATCCCTTATTCCTTTTATCCAGATTGAACATTTGAAACATATTTTGCCACATTTGTGTTCTCTCTTTCTTATTCTCCATACATATATATGTAGAAAAAAAAATATATATGTATATATTTGTTGTTGTTGTTTTGTATATAATTTGAGAGTAAATTGCATAAATCAGGCCCCTTTACCCATTGATATTTCCATATGTATTTCCTAAGAATGAGGAGAGTCTCATATAATGATGGTATAGTTCTCAAGTTCAGAAAACTTAGCTCCGATTTAATTTTTTTGTCTAAAGCAGTTCACCTTCCAATTTCGTTAGTGGTCCTAGTAACATACTTCCAGGATAGGACCAAGGTCGGAAGCACACCTTGCATTTCAGTGGTATTTTGTGTTCATCTTTGCTTTGGCGCCATTCCATGGGCCTTCATTGGCTTTCATAACACTGACAGTGTTGAAGACTACAGGCTAGTTACTTTATTGGTATTTCTCCAGTTGGATTTGTCCAGTGTTTCCTCACCATTAGATTCAGGTTTTGCACCCCCGACGGGAACATTGAGAAGTAATGCGTGTGTGTCGCAGGATATTCCATCCGAAGCAACACAAGTCCTACCTGCGTCTCATTCCTAATGGTTTTGGTCACCTGCCCAAAGTGTTGTTCAATTTTCCCACTGCACACATATTTTCTTTCCCTTTGAAGTTAATAGACAGTCTGGGGGGAAAACACTGAAATCCTGAAAATATCCTGCTCCTTGTTAACCATCTCCCTTAATTTTAGCATCTGCTGGTGATTCTTGCCCAAACCAATCTTTGCTGTAATGGTTGCAAAAAGGTGATTTTTTAGTTCTACCACTTCTTCTACATTTATCATTCAGCATTTGACTGTCAGGAAGAGCCCTCCTTTCTCCCTCATTTATTTCTTTGTTTACTTCTCTGCTTTTTATTTTATGGACTCACAGATTCCTATTATATTCAATGAATTATAATCCATTACTGTCTTCCTTCCATCCTCCCTTCCCCCCTTTCTTTCCTTCCTTCCTTCCTCCTTCCCTCCCTCCCTTTCTCTCTCTCTTTCTTTCCTGATGCTCAAATTGTCCCAAAACTGGGGTAGTGAGAACATCATTGAGCTGGCTTCTCTGCCTTTGATGTGTTTCCCTCTCTGTTTTTGAGTATTTCCCTCCTTTCTGACCCAAGGGTCTGTGCTCATCTGTGTGTTACCTGTCTCAGTGATGGAATGAGCCGTGTCTCCAATAAACCCTTATTCCTGGATCTGGATGGAGGATAATTCATTGCTTTTTCAGTGGTCAGGGCTGTGATAAATATGTGTGTGTGTGTGTGTAAATAAAACTATACATTGATTATAACATATCTACATGTATAGAATTATAAGAAAAAAGTTTATATTGGTATCTCAAATTCCAACTGAACCCATGGGTCACCTTGCCATCACGCAGGACTGTCTGCATGATTGTGGAGTCCGGCGCAAGATAAAACGTAGGGTCCTTTGTTCAAAACTTATCCAGAATTTCAGCACCAAAGCACACTGCACTGAGCAAGGGGCTCTTTTCACAAGGTCTGTGTGACTGCCTATGTCTCACACACACAAAGTGGGCTCTGTCTTCATCATTCCATATTTGTGTCTTCCTTTTTCCATAGTGAGAATGTCCTTTGCAATATCGACACATTTTCTACATCATTTGGGAACCACATGCAAAATGAAGATCCCAAACCCTTTGTTCAAAAAGGGAAAAAAATGTCATGAAGGGCCCGAAAACATAAAGCTATCTCCTGATTTGCCATGGTGTTTTTTTCTCTGCTATTTAACCTCATTCTAAATAAAGAAAAAATCAAGTTTGAATATTAGCATGAATTCTACTCTCCATCTTTATATCACAATGGCAATTTTAAGTGCAGGTATAAGAGCTTCTAACTTGGGAGTGGAATTCCCAAAATCACATGATGAATATTTCCTAGTTTGTACGTGCATATGTGTTTTGTTCTCAGGAAGAAATTGGGATGCTGGTACAAAACGAAGCCCACTGTTTCTATTTCACGTCTGGACATGCTCATGTTCTAACAACGCTTGCTGCCTTTGGGTTACTGATGAATGACGAAGGACTGAGAAGAAAAGGCGGTCTGGGTCGCCTCTCTCTCCCCTTTCCTTCATGTCACCATGTTCAGCATATGCCGTCAGTGAATGGAGGGAAGACAGAGAACGCTTGGTCTTTAGCCTTTCCAAGGACAGACACACTGCCTTCTGTGTGCGGTCAAAACAAGTTCTGGGTCACACACACAGTGGTCTCCTGGGGCTCTCTTCTCACCTACCCGGTTGTGGGCATTACACACTCTCTTTGCACTCGCTTTGAGCCTCCCTGAGTTCCCATGTGGGATGGCATTGGTTCAAAGATGATATTGTGAAGAATTTAAAGATGGTGAAAAACAGAGCTTTAAACCAAGTGCAATGTCCTTCTGAGCACAGAGCCCCATGTGACTGCATAGTGTATAGGACTCCTCTTTTGCAAGGACCTTCCTAAAGCTCCCCTCCCCACTTAGTCCCAGGGTCTTGAAACCCCAGCAGAGTTCCCGCGACAACTCTGTTGTGATTAGGTGCACACTTCCCTGCTTAACTTGAAGATCTTTCTGATTCTGGGTATGTTGAAGGTGTGTGTGGTTTATTTTCACTCCTTGGTGATCTTAGGCTGTTTGGGGAGGTTGGGTGGAGAGTTTTAAACTCAAGTGGCTGCTGTTATCCTGCAGATTAGGGTCTGTGTGTGTGTGTGTGTTTGATACTATTGTTAGAAATTATCTTTTCTTTTTCCACAGCAAAGACTGTTTAATCAAAAACATTTTTTTTTTTTTTTGGAATGTGGATAACACATTCACCAAGACCAAACATAAAGAGATTAAAGGTATATTAAAATTTTTACTTTCTAATTACTGCGGTTATGTAGAAATAATTGCTTTTTAAAAAATTATCCTTGTTAAATTCACATACCAGCTCTTAATAATTCATCTGTAATTTTTTTGGCATTTTACATAAACCAATTATGTAGTTGAAGAGTGATGACAGTTTTATTTCTTTCTTTCCAATTCTATCCTTTCTCCATTTTTCTTGATTTACTGCTGTTCGGCCCTCTGGTACGGCATTGAATACAAGTGGTATTAGTGGATATTCTCAGCTCAGTCCTGATCTAGAGGGAAAGCGGGTAATTTTTCTACCAATAATGTTTTTTGTAGATGCTTTTTATTTTTATTTTTTAAGGATTTTATTTATTTGTGGGTGACAGAGAGAGAGTGCGAGCAAAAGCAGGGGGAGCAGAAGGAGAAGCAGGCTTCCAACTGACCAGGGAACCCGATGTGGGGCTCGATCATGACCCCCGAGACCCTGGGACCCCGGGATCATGACCTGAATGGAAGGCAGATGCTTTGCTAACTGAGCCACCCCCGCTTCCTGTTGCTTTTTAAAGATTAAAACAAAGAGTTAGCTTCTATTCTTAGTCTTCTATGAGTTTGGTTTTTTTTAAATGATGAATGTATGTTGAATTTTATGACTTTTCTGCATCTGTCAGATGTCACGTGATTCCAACCCACTGGTTTTTGAATGTTACGCAAACCCAGCATTCCTGGGAGGAGCCTAACTTGGCTATAATGTGTTAATTCTTTATATCTTGTTCAGTTTGCTTTGTTTGGAATTTTGTGTCTGTGTTCATGAGTAAGCATTGTCTGAAATTTTCCATTCTTGTAATATTCTTAAGAGGTTTTGGATCATGGTCAAAAAACAAGTTGGGGATTGTTTTTGGTGTTTTTTTTCCTTCTTCTTCTTGGAAAGATTTAAGAGTTGTGTTAATCTTTTTCTGAGTGTTTGGTGGAATTCCCAGTAAATTCATCTGGACCAGGGTTTCTTTTCGGGGGATTTAAATTATGGAATCAATTATTTTAATAGTAACATGACTGCATTTTCTACTTTATTGTGCCAGTTTGGGTAAGTTTTATTTCTCTGGTAATTTGACCATCCATCTAACCTTTCGTAGGGTTGTTTATAATACCTTCATAGTATATTTTTGTGTGGGATGTATAGTGCTATTGCTTTTTTATTCCTGACTTTCTATATGTGTGTTGTTTCTAAGCACTTTAAAGGTACCATCCTATAGTCCCCTGTTGGAAAGTAAGTTGGCATTTTATTTTAGGTCTTTTTAAGATAATATGCCTTTTTTTTTCTCTTGCTGTATTCAAGATAGTCCTTTCGTCTTTGACTTTCATTGGTCTTATTATGATGTGCCTGGGGTTGGGTTTCTTTTTTTGATTATCCTGCTGGAGTTCTTAGAGTTTTCTGACTTTGAGATTGGATCTTCACCATTTTGGGAAATTTCTCAGCCATTATTTCTTAAATATCACATTTCCCCCATTCTCCTCCTAGAATCTTGTCTACGCATTTCCTGGACATTCTCTGGATATGCTCTGAGTCACCCGCCATGTTGTGCTTTCTATGTTTTTGTTGCTCTGTGCCTTATTTATGCTTTACTTTCCCCCCTGTATATTTTGGGTTTACTAATTTTCTCTTAAACGTGTCCGTAGAATTCTTAATCTGGGATATTGTATTTTCAGTTCCAGAAGTTCCACTGGCTCTTTTTAAAAGAGATGATTTCCATTTCTCTGCTGAAATTTTTAAAGATTTTATTTATTTATTTGGCAGAGAGAGAGAGATCACAAGTAGGCAGAGAGGCAGGCAGAGAGGGAGAAGCAGGCTCCCTGCTGAGCAGAGAGCCCGATGCGGGGCTCGATCCCAGGACCCTGAGATTATGACCTGAGCTGAAGGCAGAGGCTTTAACCCACTGAGCCACCCAGGTGCCCCTCTCTGCTGAAATTTTTAGTCTTGTCTTTTAAATCCTTGGGTATAAGAAGCATTTCACAATTCCTGCTTGTTCACTGGAGCCCCTAAGTCTCTTTCCCGCTGTTTACTTTTCAATGGTCCAGGATGATTTAGAGCTGCCTTAGGGAGTGACACAGCAGTTCAGAAGGTGGGGTGACGGAGAGCAGAGAACAGGAGGAGAAATAGGTCCTGTGTTTAAGGCTCCACAGCTCCTAAGTGTAGACACCAGGTGGCTTGTATTTCTGACCCCTGGCTGAGTCCTTTGGACCCACACAACCTCAGAAGACAGCAAGCGTGTCAAATGCCTACACTGAGAGGGTCACCTAATATCACAATGGGCGCATTTTCAATCTACTTTTTAAAAACTGGATGTTTAGAGATTGGGAACATGGGACAGGAGTCCCCTGTTTTGGCCCCCAGTGTGCTGTGACCCGACAGGTTGCTGTCCTTCTCAACGTGTCATTACTGTCACCTCTAGAGGAGGTAATAATCCGTATATTTTTTCGACTTCAGATCAAAAGTACAGTATGGACGATTTTACTCATGATGCTACCATGAAAGTAATATTTTTGAGGTAAGGTTTGATCCTGTCAGCCCAGTGATCAAAGCCCTTCAGGGATTCCTGTTGCTCTTTGGGCTTCGTGACAAACTTGCTCAGCACAGTGCACTGCCTACCTGGTGGCCTGGCCCTTGCCCCCCTCACCCAGCACCCCCCTCAATCCCTCCCCATCTTAGACCATTTACTCCTCCAGTCATAGGACTTTCTGAAGTTTCCTTGACCTGGAGCTGTGCACTTTGTGTGACTTTGCACTTGCTGGTGCATCTGGCTAGTAAGTGGCTCCCTCCCCCCTGCCCAGTTCGCCCCTGATACACCTAGTGTCAGGTCCTGAGGGCCGACTTCGACTTCTGCGACTGGCTGAGCTTGAATCCCTGTGAAATGCACTCTTTAGACCACACCCCTAGCCTCTCTGCCTTCTGGCTCCCTGAGGTGCTGTCTTACACTCGGTGGTGTGATTCTTTCCTTCCTGCCTGCTCTCCACCTAGACTCCGGCCCTTGGGGGTAGGCCCCGTGCCCGGTTCCCTCATCGCTCCCTCCCCAGCATTCAGCCCGCTGCCCGGGGATAGGAAGCCCCCAATGAGTATTTGTCAAATCAACGAGGGAAGGAAAGCAAACTTGCTAATTTCATTCATTTCATCCCAACTATGGATTTGGCTGGTTTACAAACTTGTTTTCTGAAAAGGGGGCTGGGCAAGACTCATGACAAACAGATGATTTAAATTGTGGAAAAAAAGTGAAAAATGGGTCTTTAAATGTCCTCGGCTACAAGTAATTAGTATTCAACCACTTCCGCCGTCTGGAACCTGGTTTCAAGTGCCAAGAGAAGACGTGTCCAGAATTTAAACAGATTCTCCTGGAAACGCCCGTGCAATGCAGTTTGCTAAAATGTATCCAAGGAGGCTGTATGGATGAAAAATCTGTCCTTTATACGTTTACTTTTTTTTTTTTTTAACTGCAGGCATCATAATGAGGACCTGCCAGGGTAAGGGGAGGGACCTTGGTATTTTCAGGAAATGGGGACATCTCTCCTGCCCTTTGCTCCTTGGCGGAGGGAACAGAGGCACTAGTCGTGACTGCTGTTCTATCTAGTACTGGGAGGTTCTAGGCGTCCGCGCTGTGTGCCACACCTCCTATAAGACAGGACTGAAAACTGAAGAAAGGGTCTTCTTTTGGCTGATTTCCTGGTGCCTGTGGGACCATCTGGGAAGCCCTCTAGTCACTGCAGGACTCTGAAGGCAGCCTGCTGGGGGCACGGGAGCCACGAGGCGAGGAGTCAAACTGTAGACCTGGCTTGGGATGGCGGGACGAACCGCATGGTCACAGTGCTTAGAGACGGGGCTGGGAAGCCAGAAGGACTCTGAAAGCAACAAAGCCACATCCGGTAGTTTCTACAACCCTCTGGTTAAACACAGTGTTTGAAGCAGCCGAATGGGAGCTCCAGTCCCGGAGCTCAGGTTTAAGACTGATCCAACAAGAACTCTTCTGAAACTAATGTGGGCTTTCCCCCCCAATAACAACCTGTTCTCTCACACCACCTGGGTGTCTCTTGACTCAGTTAAATTCTGACACTACCTGCCTGGGGTTAGCGCAGACCCCACGGGTGAAGGGCTCAATCCCACAAGACTGTCCCTGTCCTCCTGAGCCTCGTTGCAAGTGCCAGGTTGGTACCTCGAACACTGGCCTGGGGGGTCCCCCTCCTCAGGTCTGAGGATGTGCTCAAACAGCTCACAGAACTCCAGGGACACAGTTTACTGGGAGTTACCAGCTTGTTATAGAGGAGGTGACCCAGGAACACCCACCCAGAGGGGAGACATGCCCAGGGCGTGTGGGAAGGGGAGTGGAGCTCCCGTGATCATTCTGCTGGGCCACCCTCCCAGCCCCTCTCCACACCCCCCAGCCAGGGAGCTCATCTCCTTGTTCCTAAGTTTTGGGAGAACCCACCTGCAGTCCCCACTACCCTCCCGAGGGGTCCGGGAGTAGGGCCGAAAGTTCCCCATCCTGGGTGAGCTGGGGGCCTCACCTGGAGTCACCTCCCAAGCACAAACTCAGCTGTGCTCAAAAGAAGTGCCTGGTGAATAAGAAAAGACACTCCTGTTACTCAGGAAATGCCGGGGGTTTTCGGAGCTCTGCCCCAGGAATAGGGGACAAAGACCAAGTATATGTGCTGTCTTGCCACAGATACCCTGTAGCTGTGTGACCTTGCGTGAGATGGCCAACCCTTAGCCTCGAGTCTCTAATGTGAAGTCGCTGCGTAGAATAAACGAGACGGTGTGCCCACGACACTTGCCAAAAAGCATTAAAGGCGTCCTGGCACCCGAGGGCCACAGCGCCTTGTCCGACCGGTGGGTCTGTGAGGCAGGTTGGCATGGACTTTTTTGCTCCCATGCTCTGGGCTTATTTTTAAAGCTAAATTCAAATGAACTTGGGTAAACTGGAAGGGGAGAAAGTGCTCCAAAAGGGCACAGGCTGTCAGAGAGGTGGGGGTGGCATGGGAGAGGCATTGGTTTATTTGCTAAGCCAATATTGATCGGGGTCAGCCCCTCGTGGGAATCTGTGCCCAGCTCTGAGGGTGGGGGCCGGGAGGGACACGCAGTGGCCCTGTCCTCCTAGTGCTTCTGACAGAGCAGGACAGACGCAGCCGCCACAGTTGTGTGCTTCATCACCACCGTGTACGCATTTAGTGCGCGGTGAAGAGGCGCAGGGTGTCCCCGGGTCACGCCACGTGGGGCTGTCACCAGTCTGGTACGGTGACAAATGTCCCAGAGGTCACTGTAGGACTTGCAGGCAAGCATCTCCCCTGTTCCCTGCCTTGACTTGGAGCTGCGTGGAGGAGGTCCATCTGGTTGCCCCAGTAAGACATGGGGGTGCTGGTTTCCAAAGCACTGGGTCCGGAGCGAGGCGTCCGGAGGCCTGTGCTCGACGAGCAGTTTTCTCAGTCGCTTTGCTCTCTGGGCCCGAGAGCCCTCATGAAGAAAGCAGGGACACTGGACCGACAGTATGTGCGTGGTGTGGGTTGAATTGTGTCCCCCCAAAAACACCACATGTTCGAGTCCTAACCCCCAGTGCCCCCAAATGTGGCCTTACTCGGAGATAGGGTCTCTGCAGAGGCAATGAGGTTAAAACGAGGTTGTTAGTGATGCCCTCATTCAGTGTGACCTGTGGCCCGAGAGACACATGATTTGGACCCAGGGACCCGCATAGAGGGAGGACGACGTGACCTGACAAAAGGAAAACGCATTGTCTACAAGCCAAGGAGAGGAGTCTCAGAAGGAACCAACCCTGCCGACCCCTTGAACTTGGGCTTCCAACTTCTGGAAGCATGAGACCAATTTCTGTTGAAGTCACCAGCCTGTGGTGCTTAACGTCGGCCACGCTAGCAAACTAGTACGATGTCTTTATATGCCTTTTCCTGCCATGGACCCCTTGGGTGATGGAAGGTTGACATTGGACCCTTTCTCAGAATAATGCCTCCATGTAAAAAATATTATGCCAAATGATTAAGCATGTTTATTGAAACACAGTTATTGAAATACCAAACATTTGTGAAGAGTAACATTACTCTTCACATTGTTGTTTTATGTGGCAAGTTTTTTTTGGTATTATTGGCAAGTTTTCTGTGGAATTAAGTGGCAAGATATCCTGGCAAGTCTAACACAACCGAAAGTCCCAAGTAGAGGTGAAGGATATTCCAAGATATTTGCAACAACCGCAATGCGACGCGAACATATTACGGTTTTTTGGTTTTTTTTAAAAGATTTTATTAATTTGACAGAGAGGAGAGAGATCACAAGATCTCTCTTGTGAGGCAGAGAGGCAGGCAGAGAGAGGGGGAAGCAGACTCCCCACTGAGCAGAGAGCCCGATTTGGGGCTCGATCCCAGGACCCTGAGATCATGACCTGAGCCGAAGGCAGAGGCTTTAACCCACTGAGCCCCCCAGGTGCCCCTATATTACTGTTTTTATTGGTCGCAGGCACAGGGCTGCTGACGGCTACGATGCCTCCCTTCATGGTTAAAACGCTAAATATCCGTTGTTGGTTCGCGGAGCAAGGATTTTTTCATTTTCTCATCCAGGTGTACGTGTTCCTGGACGGGACAATGTCTGAGGCCTTTTGAGATCTGTGATTTGGTGATTCGGGATTAATTCCCCTTGGAGGCTAACGTCTGTGGCTTCGTGCCCGGTCCCACTAACCCTGCAGCTGGGCCTCGGGGACTTGGTGCCAGGCGCTGGTGGTCATGCCACACCCTCCGCCTTCCTATTGTCTTGGTGGCAGGGCCTCTGGCTGCTGGAAGTGGCCCCCGTTTCAAGCGCAAGCACCAGAGCGCTTACTCCGGAAGACTGGTCTGCACAGCCAGCTCGTGACTCAGCGCAGCCGCCCCAGTGGTCCCCGTGTGACTCAGCTAAGCCTTCCTGGGCTCCCGCACGGGCAGGAAGTAGCTGGTTGTGTATCCCAGGGACTGACCGCATCCTTGCCCTTGCGAGGGCCAGTGGTGGATGAATCACGGGCCTCCCGTCAGCTGGCCTCCACTCACACGCGGCTGACCCCAGGCTCTGGTCTCTCCGGGAAGTTTCCCAGAAGCTCATCTCATTAATGCAAATAACCACACGCTTGGGCCTTCCCCGTACAGGCTCTTATCACACAAAAAGGAAACCTCTGTTTGGACCTTGTCGTTTAAGCCGAGGGATTACATCACCATAAATAGTAACGTTTTCTTTATGGCCTAAGGGAGGATCCTGGTCTTCAAATAAACATAGAGGTTACCTTTGGAGGTGTCTGGGTGGAATTTCGGGGGTGTTTAGATGGAATATTACAGTGTTCCACTGATTCTGTTATTAATTAATTAATTAAGATATGAGAGAGTGTGTGTAAGCCTAAGGGTAAAGGCAGAGGGAGAGAGAATCTTTTTTTTTTTTTTTTAAGATTTTATTTATTTGACAGAGGGAGAGAGAGCAAAAGCAGGGGGAGCAGTAGGGAGAGGGAGAAGCAGGCTCCCCACTTTGCGGGGAGCCCGATGCAGGGCTCGATCCCAGGACCCCAGGATTGTGACCAGCGTAGGGCAGACACTTAACCACCCAGGTGCCAAAAAGATAGAGAATCTTGAGCAGGTTCCACACCCAGCGAGGAGCCTGATAGAGGTGCTCAGTCTCATGACCCTGAGATCATGACTTGAGCCCAAATCAAGAGTCGACTGAACCACCCAGGGGCCCCACTGGACCACCGAACTTAAGACACACCTCTTTCATGTGCGGATATCTCTGAAATCAGGATGTTTCCTACAATTCCTGGCATTTTGTATTTGACAAAATTGGGTGTCGCATTGTATTTGACAAAATAAGCAGTCTGTTAGGGAAGCAGAAGATTTTGGTGAAAGGGAAGACCGACACTTCTGCCCCCCAAGAGAAGGCTTTGGTCACTTAGAGTAGTTAGCCAAGTGCTACCTTAATTTTGTGGGATTTTGGCCTTTGGATCAGGTTTGTGGGTAGCATATCTTATACATAGATAGCAAACAGGATAATTCCTCCAAAAGAAGCTTGATGTGGGAACGGAAGGAGTTGCCCTGCATTTGTGTGGATGAACTGTGTGTTTTAGATCGTCCTTTAAACAATATACAAACGTATAAAATGTGTGTTTGTGGATCTGTTTAATAAAAGGATTATGCTTCAGCCAAACACAAACATCTCTACGTAGGGGGTTATCGCTTAACAGCTGGTAGGTTAGTTGCGTGTTAACAGCTCACTTTACGTAACTACTGACTCTCAAAACGTGAATTTGAGTTCTGCCAGGGACTGACAAAATCTTTGCCTTCTCGGGGCAACGGCCCGAGGACAATGACAGAGGTCTTGCGGCCCCTGGCAGAGTTCCATGGTCTCCGAAAAAGGGGAATTACTTGCATAGCAGTTAAATTTTTTAAGAAAAAATTGAAATCCTTGTAGGTTCAAGGGAGTTGCAAATCAAAAGGCAGAGGGAGGTCCTTGTGCTCTTGGCCCAGCTTCCCCCGATGGCCACGCCCTACGCGACTATAGTACGACACCACCGGGGGCCTGACATCAGACCACAGAACTTGTCCACATCGCCCATGTCTTCTATGCATTCGTGAGTGTGTGTGCGAATACTTCTGTGCAATGTTATCACGTGTGTATATTCCTATACCTGACCAGACTCGATCAGTTCCATCAACGTAAGGCTTCCTTGAGCTACACCCGCCTCCCATCCCTCACCCCGGGCCACTACTAACCTGTTCTCCATCTCTGTAATTGTGTCATTTCAAGAATGTTACATCAGTGGAATCCTACAGGGTTTAACCTTTCGGTTGACTTTTTTCACTTGGCATAGTTCCTTTGCGATCCATCCAAGATGTCGCATGTATGAATGATTCATTCCTTTTTATTGCTGAAGAATATTCCACGGTGTGGGCATACCATGGTTTATTTAGCCATTTATCCACCGAAGGAAATTTTTTTCCTGTTTTTTTTTTTTCCCTTTTATGAATAAAGCTGCTTTCTGCATAGTAATTTGAAAGGTAAAATTGATGCTGCCTACTAGACCAACAGTTTGCTGAGGGCAGATTGCATTTTTATACACATTTTTAGGTGCTTAGCATAGTGTTCATCTACACGTGCTCAGTGAATGCTTAGTTACGGGAGAGAAACAAGGCAGCCATTTCAAGGAGACAATTCGGAGGAGGTAATGCTTCAAATCCAAGATTTGGATCCAGACTAGAATTTGGGGCCTGACTCTATCACCTTCTGGCTGATTTAGTGCAGACCTCCGTTCCTCATCTGTAAAATGGGATAATTCCAGGACTGCTGTCCTAAGGGCGTTGTGAAGACCCGCATGAACCTCTGAGCACTGTTTTCCCGTAAGTGCTTAGTCGATTTCAGCGGCTATTACGAACTATCCGTAAGCAGATCATAGCTCTAAATAAGATCCTAATAATGCATTTGCCGTAAATTTTAATTGCTTTTATTCTGAAATATTTTATCACTTGACTGAAGAAGCACCATTATATACATGATATTTAGGCAAATTTAGATTGTGTTTATGTAGGGGCGCCTGGGTCGCTCAGTTAGTTAAGCATCTGCCTTCAGCTCAGGACATGATACGAGGGTGCTGGGATCAAGTCCCGCATCGGGCTCCTTGCTCAGCG
>JAQQSY010003685.1:0-12793 GCA_028646535.1 Procyon lotor
AAGGGTGAATGGTGGCCCTGATCCAGGGCGTGATCTTGGGAAGCGGGTGTCAGAAGGACCGGGTGAGCGAGGTAGAAGGGAGGGGCGTCTCGGAGGAAGGGAGGAGGCAAGGGGGTCCTGTGACTCACGGTTCCCGGGACAGACGCTACAGAACAGACTTAGCGTGACTGGCGAAGAGAGCTGGAGGGAAGGGAGGCTGGGGTGAGAGATGGAACCACTGGGGAGGGTGACGTGGTCCCTCCCGCTGCGGGAGCGGGTGACTGACTGACGTGCGGTCAGGAGAGTCAGGGCACCGAGCCACTGGGGGGCTGGGTGTTCGGGGTTGATGTATGGAGTGGAGGTCAGGCAGGATGATGGCAGGGTTTGGATTGGAATGGAAGCCTATGAACCAAAGGCCAGCATGCCCAGGATCCCCGGTGGGGGCAGATGGGTGCTGGCAGGATGGCCAGAAAATGACAGGATGCTCAAAGGATCCTGTAAACCTTCCTAGCACAGGCAGGGAGTGGCCCCAGCGGGGGTGAGGGGTGGAGCGGGGGAGGACGCGGACCGCACCCCTGACTCCCAGGTGTGTGGGCTTTAGGAGAGTGGCGTCCTCGGGATTCAGCTGAAGCTTGCATAAGGGAAAAGCGGGACTCTTTGGGGGCAGCTGTTTGGGCTTAATTCTTGATCCACCACATATATAGCAAACTTCTCAACTTCTTGTGCCTTTAGTCTCCTCATCTGTAAAATAGGCACAATCGTAGGGATTTTATGAGGATTAAATGACCTAATCCCTATAAGGTACTCTGATTAGTGCCCAGCACGTAGTAAGTGTCCAAAAAACATTGGCCACCATCCTCCTCTCGTCTCATCGTCTTCACTGCCGCCCGAGGCCGTCGTCTGTGCTGGGCCTGGAAAACTAAGGAGGGACTGGCTCGGGGACCCAGGGGGTGTCCCCACTGCCATCACTGTCTCAGACGTGAGGATTCCTGGATTCCTAGTTTCCATGATTTGTTGGGAGGCTGAGGAGAGGAGGAGAGCTAGGCAGTGCCTGACAGATGGGACAGCTGCTCCCAGACACACAGCATGGTTAGTTAGGCCAGTTTCCTGCAGGAGGAGGCAGTCAAATCTGGTCTTGGATGAAGGAAGGGAATTCACGAGATGGGTGGCCAGGAGGCCGGGGAGGTTCTCAGGAGAAGGAGCCAGAATGTGGATGGAGATAGAGCCGAAGGCAGAGGAGGGAGAACAGGGAAGTGGGGCTCAGGAGATGCCAGGCCTTGGAGCTTGAACTTTCTTCTGTAGTCATGGGGAGTCTGCCAGGAGGGCTCAAGAAGGGGTGACGTAATCACAAAATTTGGAAAGATCACCCAGAGATCATGTGAGTTGGAAGGAAAGAGCGTGGAGGCTAGAGTCAAGTAGGCGGCAGGGGCAAGGATCCAGGCAAGGAACATGAGGAACCGATCTAGGACAGAGCAGTCAGGGACAGATTCAGAAGCCATCGTAGAAGATGCTAAATGAGGGGTGTCTGGATGGCTCAGTCGGTTAAGTGGCCCAACTCTTGATCTCAGCTCAGGTCTTGATTCCAGGGTCATGAATTCAGACCCTGCCTTGGGCTTCACGCTGGGTGTGGAACCTACTTTAAAAAAAAAGATGCTAGACAAGACGTGTCACTGCACACAGGGTCTGCAGGAGAGACAGCACCTGAGGCTAGCTTTGAGGTTTTGAGCTCAGGTGACTGAAATGCTGAGTGTGCCATTCAGCTCTAAGGAGGAAGATGCTGAGCTCAGGCTGGAACTTGGGTGTAGGAGCCAGCAGGCCCTCCAGGTGGCAGAGGGGAATGCAGGTCTGAGGCTAGGAAAGGTGTCTAGAGGGGGTAAACAATGGGGCCCTGGGTGTGCCACTCACCTGGGAGGAAGCGTTGGGACCCCGGCCTGGAGTCGGTATGGCAAGAGCACAAGCCATGCCTGGGACAAGGGCCCTGCCTTCAGGGAGCCACAGCATTCTGGGATGTCCAAAGCCCCAGGCTCAGTCCGGGCCGAGGTCCATCAGCAAGGGTTGGAGAAGCCTGGATAAAGTAGCACTTCAGATGAATCCTGAAGGATGGAGAAAAATGTAATGGGCCAAAACCAGCACTCTCTTCCAACTGGCAGGATTCCTAGTGGATGTCATTTGGGTCAAAATGTATGCAAGCAGACGTGCAAGAAAGTATGCATGTGTGTACGGGGGGCAAAACTAGCAGGAGTGCATAGATGAGTGTGTGTACAAAACTGTATTGTGGGTGTGTGTGTGTGTGTGTGTGTGAGAGCGTCTCCACTCAAAGTCAAGCATGGGTGTGAGTGAACAAGACTGAGGCTGAAGGAGGCCATCCCTCTTCTGACTTCCAATCCCCTGCTCCCGTTTTATTACCCTTCACTCCTCTTTAGCCCCTGGGGAAGGAGAGGGCCCTTGGTCTGGTCCTTGATTTCTAAGTTCGGGGTCAGGAGCCTCCTATCTTCTCTTGCCTCAGCTCCCTTGAGGCCATCGCCTTCCTCTGAGACTAATCCATGAAATGCTCCAGGTGTCTGTGTAAAAGGGCTGCTTGGCTTTTTGCCATCCCCCGTTTCTTCTGCACCTGAGACCTGCTCCTGGCCTGTAGGCCACACCCACCTGCCGAGAGAACACTTGCCTGGTTGGATGGCCACGTAGGAGGTGAGGTCCAGGATTAAGGGAGGACAGGCCTGGGGCCCCGGGGCTGAAACTGGGATGAGGGGTCTTCCTTTTAGCTTAGAGAACCCCGGGATGGGGCCGGTCAGCTGGCTTTGGAGAGAACAAGGCCCCTCACTCGGGCATGCGCCAACTCCGGCCTGAGTCTGGCTGTCCCTTGCTTCCCTGCCAGGTCCTGCCACCCACCACTATGGACTAGTGGGGTCCCACCCACGTCTAGATTGTGGGAGCTAGCCATGCCTGATTCTAGGGGCAGGGGGTCCTGGGGGAAATATGGGGCATCCAGCTTGAGGTTTTGGAAATGTTACTCTTCCCTCCTCCATGGACCTTAGTTTTTCCACCCCTTTTACAGGATGGCACAACTGTGTCCGATCGACCAGAATGCTTTTTAACATTTGAAAGGTGTGCTACTTCCCAGGAAGTACCTCAGAAGGCTCTGGCATCAGGAGCATGGGTCCCATCCAAACCTCTTCACAACTCTCTCTCCTCTCTCCTTTTTTAAAATACAATGTTATGTCACTTTCAGGTGTAGAACATAGCAATTCAAAAATTCTGTGCATTATTCAGGGCTCACCACTATAAGCGTAGTCACCATCTGGCCCCATCTCTTGTTACAAGAGAGGACTACACCCACTGTGATAGGTTACTTCCCCATGTGACGCAGAGGTGCCAGTAAGGCTCGTCTCCCTCCCTGCATCCCACCAAAGTGCCTGAAATCCTAAGCCATCGGGATCTCAATTCCCCCCTCCCACCCCCGACCTCTTGGGATCTCGTTCTGTCACTTACTTGCTGTGTGATCTTGGGTAGATACTTCTGTGTCTCAGTGTCATCATCTGCAAAACACAGATGTTAGCAGGCACCTGAGTGCTGGGGTGAGGATTAGATGAAGTAATGCATGGAAAACACAAAGTAAGTGCTTGATACATGTGAAATGGGGTCTTTATGAATTCAGCCACCAAGGAACCCCTAAAAAAAAGCCCAGGAAAACAAAACAAAACACAAAACAAAAACAAAAACAAAAGCCCAGGACATTAAGGGATCACTTGAGATGTTTCTTGGCAATGGGTTTGGTGATAAGCGGGGCCCAGGAGCTGAAGGTGCAGCAGAGAGGCTGTGGCCAACTTCCCCTGGCTAGACCAGCAAATGGGGCTGGCAGGCATGCCAGGAGCTGTCCGTGGTGCTGATTCTTTCCCCATCCTCCTCTTCTTTCTCCTCCTCTCACCTGGCCCTGCTTTTGGAAATCTGTGCAAACATCTTGCAAGAGTAAGGAGAGGTAATCTCCAAGGCCAGTGGCAGCTCCCGAAGCCCATCTCCTCCAGGAGCACTTTCTGGCCCCACCCTTCTGGGCCACCAAGAGCCATGCCTCGGCTGGTGCGGGTATGGTTTCTTCCATCATTGCCCAACTTGTCTTCTGGCTAAGCCTTGTATTCTGACTAGACCGTGAACTCTCTGAGGTCAGGGTATCTGTCTACCAAGATGCCCTGGTTCTGTTGTCTATTCACAGAATGTTGTGATCCTTGACTTCCACCACTGGACTCTCCCAGGACCATTATAAGTTCCCTTCCACCCCCACCCCCACTAGATGCTTTGCTTTGACTCTTCCATGGAAGATTTCATCTTCCTCTCTTGTCTCTTTCCTGTGAATTTGTTGACTTGAGTTCCTTATTGACTCATTTAGTAATATAGATAGGTATAGTCCAGAGCATTTTACAAATATCAAGTCATTTTTATAACTCTAAGTTAGGTACCATATTCTCAGTGAGCAGACAAGGAAACTGAGGCATGGGGAGATGAAGTGACTTGCTAGTAAATGATGGAACCAGGACTTGAACCCAGGTTGGCTGGCTCTGAAAGCCTTTCTCCCCACCATATTCTGCTGCCTTTTGGGTAGCTCTATGAAGCCCCAGGATGGTGGTTTCTGGGGAGGAATGCTCCAGGATTCTGACCCCAGCCCAGATCAGACACCAGAAATATCCCTTAGCATCTGGAAACTCATGATTGAAATAATTAGTCAGAATGCAAGGAAATGGTTGTTTTTGCTTCATGTAATTTGGTTTTATGAAGACCACTAAATGCAAACATTCTCCTGTTAATTACTGTCTCAAATTTGGTCTGTAATTGAGAGAACTAGAGCTGGGGAAAGTGTAGAAACCCGCTGGAGTGGCAGGCCTGCCCGAGTCAGCATTCCCAGCCGCCTTGCTCCCGCTCTGTTAATTTTAGAAACTCCTCTAGCCTGTGTGTATTATTAGCTTTATGTACAGAGGGCCATGGGGCCCTCAGTAGCCTCTCGATGCCGGTTTTGTTTTGTTTTTCCTAAGAGATGAAATGAAAGGGAATGGTGGCCAGGTGTATATAGGGGTGTTTGCACACTCTGTGTGTGAATGGGGATATCTGTTTGTGGCTTCTAATGAGTGTCTGCAGCTGTCTTTGCGTGACATGCATGAGGCTGTGTAGAGAGTGTACACAGCTCAGGAACATCCCATAGAAGCTGAAACCATTCTCCTGGGGCCCACGTGTCATTAGCAGGACGTGCTGTCTTCCGTGTGGTGGGTGTGATGGCTGGAGTGGGTTCTTGGGTCATAGGTTGGGTTCTCCAGATGGCATGTGGGGATTGGGGCTGGAGAAAGGATGGTAGATTGGAGGGCAAAGAAGGAGCTGAAGTTGACCTCTTAGCACCAGCCTTAGAATAAGAAGCTTTAAGCCTGAGAGGCTCTGACTTGGGGTCCTGTCTTGGGGCCCTGAATGGCTTGGCTTTCAAAGGAACTGCTCAAAGCTGCCCTTCTGGAAGCTGCTCTTCCCTGAGCTGTGTGGTGTGGGACAGCTCTCTCATCCACCTTCAGTGAGGCAGAACCTTGCTCTCTCTTTGACTCGTAGCACCATTTTGAATCTGGCAAAGAAAGCAGTTTACTGTGAAGTAATTTTTTTTTTTTTAAATCTGGAACTTTTCTGGCAGGAACACTTTGGTTTTGGAGTGGGACCCTCTGAAGACTTGAGGGAGCCTTTTCTTTTTGTCTCTTCCTCCCTCCTGGGTTTCTTGCAGTTGAGAATTAAAGATGGCTGAAAGGTTATTTCTCTTGGGAGAGGACATGCTTATTTCTGCCTGACTTAATACCTTTATCTGTCATTGTGTAACTGTCTAAACTAATAACAGAGGGAAATAGCTCTGCAGTGCAGGTTTTAGATCTTGGGGCCAACCCCGGGATGGCTGGTGCTTGGGCAGGGTCGGATTGATTGGTCATACCTTCTAGACATGGGGTCTGTGCCTGTTTGTGCTGTCTGCGCACTCCAGAGGGGCCCCTGCTAGGCCAGGTGGCTTCACTCTGAGGGGCCCTTCCCACCTCCCTCAGGAAGCCCTTGCAGTTGCTTTGACACCTTAGGAGAAATGGTACTGTAAGCCCCCACTGATCTCACTCCATTGCATTGAGTGGCACCTCACAGGTGCCTGAAATCCCCTCATTAACACTTCCTGCCCTTGCAGATTTCACTGTCCTTCCCCAACCCTGTGTCAGAATGCAAACCTCTAGGGGAGAGAGATGGCCAGGCATTTTCTGACTATAGGGGATAGACAAAAGGGGGACATCAGAAAGCCAGGGTGGGTGAGGGCCACATCAGAATTATGGGGTACAGTGTTTAGGCTCCACCCTTTACTGCACAGTGAGGGAACTGAGGCCCAGGGCAGGGAGGGCACCTGCTTGACGTCACACAGACTGTAAATGACAGAGCTAGGGTTGGATCCCAGGCCTCCTGCTACCCAGGTACCCGCCATGTGTCTGGACCTCCCCTGCTCTCTGGTCACGATCTGTAGCACGTCTACCTGCCAGCCTGTCTCAGGCCATAGCTGGAGCCTGGGGTATTATGGGGGTGAACTACCCCTACTGCTAAAACAGCTTCACACTTCTCTCTGGATCTCATTGTTTGGTTTGCACTTCAGCCTGACTCCCGCTGAGGAGAGGGGATGGGAAAGGGAGGCGTGTCACTGGGGAGCAGACAGAGGGACAGGCAGAGGGTATCCTTAGGGAAGAGAGAGCCTTTCTGTGCCACTGGTACCCATGTACCTATCTCATGCAGTGACTGAGAACCTCCCAAGACTTCCCTCTTCCACACGTGCACTCCTGTGGAGTTTTCTCCCATAGTCTGTAACTCGTTCTCTCTGCCCTCCTGGCAAATGACCTCTTTGTCTCCGGGCAGATTTTACTGGGACCTGACCATGCTGCTGCTGATGGTTGGAAACCTCATCATCATTCCCGTGGGCATCACCTTCTTCAAGGACGAGAACACCACACCCTGGATCGTCTTCAACGTGGTGTCGGACACATTCTTCCTCATCGACTTGGTCCTCAACTTCCGCACAGGGATCGTGGTGGAGGACAACACCGAGATCATTCTGGACCCGCAGCGGATTAAGATGAAGTACCTCAAAAGCTGGTTCGTGGTGGATTTCATCTCCTCTATCCCTGTGGACTACATTTTCCTCATTGTAGAGACACGCATTGACTCCGAGGTCTACAAGACGGCCCGGGCCTTGCGCATCGTCCGCTTCACCAAGATCCTCAGCCTCCTGCGTCTCTTGCGTCTCTCCCGCCTCATTCGATACATTCACCAGTGGGAAGAGGTGAGTGGCCAGACTCAAACCTCTTGGGAGGAAGGGGTATTTTCCCCACAGGGGGAGTGAGGGGCCGGCAGGCAGTCTCAGATAGCTGGATTTGGGCTGGCAGATGGTAGCAGGCACATCTTCTTCAAGAGGACAAACCATAGTAATTTTTTGATTTCTTATCCTGTGCTAGATACTATGAAAATCACTTTGAAGACGGTATCCCATGTAAGTCTGTAACAACTGTAGTGGTACTCATTTCTTACATAAGGAAACTAAGAGACAGAAAGGGATTTATATGAGGTCACAGAATCAGTAATTGGTGAATCTGGACTCGAGAGCCTGCGTGGTTAATCACTGGGGTATATTGAAGGGAATGCAAACTCAGGAGCCCTCAGGGGTCAGGCAGGGAAGGTGATGGGTGAAAAGGGCCAGTGGGAGGCAGTAGGGAGTGTGGGGGACTGGGGAAAACTGAAGACTACATCTTTCGTCCACCTCTACTCCACCGTAGCCACTTGTTGCCAAGTAAGAATTGGTCCAGGGTCCAAGATCTACAGATTGATCAGGAGAAGCAGAAATCTGGGGTTTTGTGTCAATTTAGTTGGCAACTATCTTAGGTGTCCTGGGGGGTTCTTCCGGACCAGACCCTGAGGTGAGGATTTGCATGAAGGTGGCTTTTTCCCCAGCGAGGCTGCGGTGGGGAGTGTTTCCAGGAATGATCTGCTAAGGGACAGGGGAAGAGGGACAGGGAACGGAAGGAAAGAAGCCAAGCAAAGTGCTGTGGGGAGCTCTGGGGACGGTGTGCTTCACACCTCGGGCAAAGAGTTGGAATTTTTCTATCCCCTTGTGTGGCAGTCCTTGGTTCAGGGCACTCTCCGCCTGCCCTCCGTGCTAGCACCAAAGGAGCTTCCAGCAGCCTGGGGCGGGTCTCTGACAAAGAGCCACAGGGGCTGGCCGTAGGGAGTGAAAAGCATCCGAGGAGTCTGGAGTTGTGTGCACACGAACTGTAAAGGGATCCTAGGGGCTGTGGGCAGAGCACCGTCTCCAGAAACGAAATAAAAAATTGTAAAAGGACTGGGTGGGCCAACACCGTTCTGAACAAACCTGGCCGAGTCACAGGCTGAATGCAGTCATCTGTGGGAGGAAGGGGGAGGACTGTTGCTGCAGTTCAGAAAAAGGCAGGTGACCGTGCGAGCGCTTCTGTCCAAGTCTGCCGCCATCCCGCTGACGCCTTGGGCCATAGCTGCAGGCAGGCTGGCCGGGAGGAGCTACGTGGCGGTGGGTTCGCTCTGTGAGGCCGCCCACCGTGCCGTCCAGGGCGGGCCGGAGCCTGGGGGAGCTTCTGCCAAGGCATGTTTCTTGCCACTGGTCTTCTGGCTAGACTTCTGGTCCCCAGGACCCCCTCTGCTTGCTTGGTTGGACGGAAGTTCCCATGCTCAGGATGCGAAGCCCCCACCCCACCCCAGCGGCAGCCTGGGTCCCCGTAGTAGCACACACAGCCGATGATCGGGCGCTGGCAGATTGAGGTCAGGGGTATCACAAAGGCCCGTGCTGCAAAAGGTGCCCACACCAGCCCGGTGGCATCACTCCGTGGCGGAAATTCTCTTTACCTAGGGGAGCTGGTGTTATTCCTGCTGATGGAAGAGGGGCCATGACTTGCCCAAGGTCACATGGGTGGCAGGCCGCTGGCGGGGCTGGCACAGAGCCCAGTTAGCTCTCTGGATTCGCAGTAGAGAGGGATCCCTGCCCTGGGCATTGGAAGGCTGAGGGGCTTGAGCTAGGATTACACATGTGAGAGCCACTGCCTGGCTCTGTGACCTTGGGGCCACCTTGCCTCCCTGAGCCTCAGTCTCTTATCCGCAGAGTGGGTATCATCCTCACTTGATTGTTCTAAGATGATGTTTATAAGACGCTTAGCAGGAAAGCCTGGAGGATGGTTTGGGAAATGTCCCTCCCCACTCGTTTGTCTGAGTAACCCTCTCTATCTCTGTGGGAGGGTTACTTTTCTTAAATACTTTTATTTTCTTAAAGATTATTTATTTGGGGGGGTAGAGAGAGAGCGCAAGCTGGAGGGGCAGAGGAAGAAGAAAGGAGAATCTCAAGCAGACGCCCTGCTGAGCGCAGAGCCAGATGCCGGGCTCAGCGTCATGGCCCTGAGATCATGACCTGAGCCAAAACCAAGGGTCGGATGCTTAACTGGCTACGCCATCCAGGCGCCCCTCGAATATTTTTTACCCTTTATTTTCCTGGCTCCTCACACCTAGCAGGCAAGGTAAAGCCGGCGGGGCTGATTCTTCCTGTTTGTCCTGAGGAACAGGGTCAGAAACTCCAGGTGGCCCGGGGGTAGGATGTTGGAACTCGGGCTCCTGACTCTGGGTTCCTGCTTTCTTAGGTGGCCTGAAAGCAGGATGACTTTGATTCTGTTGTCTGTCCCTGTTAGGGCCGCCTCCCAGCTGAGGTTGGGAAGGCAGGCAGCCGAGCAGGTCGAGGGGTGGGGTGGGGAGTTCTGTGTGACGGGTTGGGCTTGAGGGTCCCTACGGGACATGCAGGCACAGTCTGGGCTCAGACCTGAGAGGGGAGAGTGTTGGGGTGGGGGTGGGGGGCAGGAAGGATGCAGGCAGATTTCCTGGAACTCCCTGACAGGCTTGTCTCTTGGTTTCTGTCCCAAGTAGAAATACCACAGTCCCTAGAGACCTCGGGGCGGACCTCTGGACCATGTTGGCTCCCTCAGTCCCCAAGACCCCCCAGCCTTCTGTCTTGAACTTGCAGCTAGACTATTATTAAAAGCAGTCCAGTAGCCACTCTTCCCCTTCTCTGGCACTGGTTCAAGTCTCCAGGTTCTCCAGGTGGTTCAAGTCAACCACCCTTGCTGTTTCCTGATGCCTGGGCCCTGGGGGCCATAGTGTTTGGGGAGAGTTGCCCGTGGCTGGGCAGAGCGAGCCCTGGAAGAGACACTGAGTGCTTCTCTTAGTTCCCTGCACCACTTATCCTGGGAGCTCAGTCCAGAGCTTCGTCCCCACTGCCTCTCTGGCCTGGCTACCCTCTGGGCTATCCGGAACTGCTCAGGCAGGCTCTCCCCGGCCGTTCCCTGGGGCAACCAGAGGCCCCAGGAGGCCACAGGTCAGGGCTCTGAACTGGACGTGGGAACTGAGTCTCCTGGGCAGGGAGGGAGATCCCAGGAGGCCGAATAGATGACTCCCCGCCCCCTCCCCACACACCATCCTCCAGCCTACCGGCTGGGGAGGAGATAGCTTTGAGCTGGCTTCTGCGGGTTCACCGCCCAGCCAAGGGCTCCTGCTGGACCCCTGGGATGGGATTGGGCTTCCCAATCCCTGGGGTCCCAATCCCTGGGACCCAGGAACCCCGCCTCCACAGCCTCTATAGCCCCTGGCCCTGGGCCTCCTCGCCTCAGCCTGGCCTGGAGGCAATGGCAGGGACACCCAGAGGTCCCAGGTCTACGCGAGATCCGGGAAAGGAGGTATTTAGTAGAGAAAACACTGCTCTGTCTCCTTCTCTAACTCCCTGTGTGAGTCTCTTTCCTTTGGGGGCCTCAGTTTCCCCGATTGTCAGGTGTGCCCTGATGTTCAAGGGGGTTGGGGCTTGGTCCCCACTCCAGCCTCCCCTGGCAAGGATGATGTGAGCTGACCCTGAGGACACAATCGCGGCCCTGGGCGGGGGCTAGAATCTCAGCCCCCTGTGAAGAGGAAACGGCTTGCCTGAGGCCCCCCGGCTTCAGCTGCCTCGCCCAGCCCAGCCCAGCGCCCCTGTCAGAGAGCCCTCAAGTGTTATTAGTAGGTCCTGGGAGTCAGGGGAGGTGGAGGGTCTCTGCAGGTGAAGGCCACCCTCTCAGGGGACACCAGCCTCTGTCTCCAACCCGGGCGATCTAGGTCAGCGTTCTCCTCCCCAGCCTCTCCCAGCCCAGCCTCTTCCCTCCCTCTGAGGTGTGAGCTTGTTATAGGCATGGAAGCTATTGTTAGAAACCATGGTCCGTCCCCCCCCACCGCCCGGATGTTCCCCTGCAGGCCCAGCACCCCAGCGACCCATCCCGGCATCCTCTTTCCCTTGGCGGGCAGGAGCCGTGGGAGGAAGGCTGGAGGCAAGAGGCTGGGCCGCGGCTGAACCTCCTGATGAGTTTCCCCCCACAATGGGCCTTGATTTCCCTTTCTCTCTCAGAATCGAGGAGTGGGCCTAGGGGTAGGGGTCGGTGCTCTCTACAGGCCCCAGGAAGGGACCCAGTGTGACCCTCCGTTTGGCCACCTCCAGGCAGTCTCCAGGACACACACGCACCAGCCGCCTCTCAGGCCTGGGATTGCTGACCCCAGTGTGGTCACTGGGCCCTGAAACACAGGGAAAAGTTGTTCTTTTTCCCGGAGGAGAAAACGAGTCTCCCTAGGAGGGAACTCAGCCTGGCCCCGAGACGAGGCCTTGGCAGAAACTCCAGTTTCTGGTCTCGCCCCAGGATTGAGAAATCAACTCTTTGTTTGAAGGCTGGGGAAGAGAAGGAAGGAAGGAAAGGAACCAACATGCATTGAGTACCTACTGTATACCAGCTGTGGACATCATCTCACCTGATCCCCAAGACAGCCCTGAGAGCTGGCAGTTACTGACTCATTACACAGATGAGGACCCATTACTCAGAGCACAGAAGGCGCTTGGCCGAGGTGGCAGACGTGTCGCTCTGTCTGCGCACTGTGGTGGGGACACTACGGAGCCTCCCCTGAGGGCCACGCGGGCCCAGGGAGAGAGGCGCCCAGGCTGCCCACCCAGCGAGCCTTGTGGGGCCTGGAAATGAAGGTACTCGGCCCCACAGTCAGAACCAACATCATAAAAGGGGGTTTTAATGAGGTATAAAGAGCAAGATAAATATTTGTGCAATGCAGCTGACTTGCGGGTGGCCTGCGGCCCCAGCCCACAGCGGGGACACACGAGTGTTTAGCCGCCTCTCCCAGCAATGGCCAGCCTCACTCTGGGCAACCACACCTGGGTGCTGCAGTGTTGGGCCCGGGGTCTGTGTCCTCACCACCTGGGGTACCCTCCTCGCCTGGAGGGATGTGGCCTCCCACCCCCACACCCACCTCTTGGCAGGAGGTCAGATTCTGCCATCTTGGGCCTTTGTCTCCAGCCACAGTACCCCTCCCCAGCACCCCAAACTCCCACCCTCCCACGCCTCCCCACCTCCACCAGGCCCCCTTCCAGCATCTGCCTACTTTGTCAGCCCAGCACCGGGCTCCACCTCCCCCACCAGACTCTGCCGGATGTGTGAGTCTGTGCCCACCTGCAGGAAAAGGCACCTTTTCCTTCCCGCGCAGGCAGAAGCGGAGTCCCCGTCGGCTGCACCTGCCCAGAGTGGGGGTGCTCTTCCAAATGCCACCCGTACACTTGTGGCGGCCTTGATCCCCTTCCTCCCCATCCCAGTCATTGTCACCTTCCCCTTTACCTCTGTCCCGAAGCACTTCTCAGTTCCTGAGACCCCACCACGCGCTCTGGCCCATTCATTGCTGAGGTCATGATAAAGGCAAA
>JAQQSY010003686.1:0-12792 GCA_028646535.1 Procyon lotor
CTTCCTTCCGGAGGAGCAGGGAACCTAATGCAGGACTCGATCCCAAGACCCTGGGATCACAACCTGAGCTGAAGGCAGACGCTTAACTGACTGAACCACCCAGGCGCTCTATAAAGATTTAATTTGGGGGGCGCCTGGGTGGCTCAGTGGGTTAAGCCTCTGCCTTTGGCTCAGGTCATGATCTCAAGGTCCTGGGATTGAGCCCCGTATCAGGCTCTCTGCTCGGCAGGGAGCCTGCTTCCCCCTCTCTCTGCCTGCCTCTCTGCCTACTTGTGATCTCTTTCTGTCAAATAAATAAATAAATAAAATCTTTTTAAAAAATTTTAATTTTTAAGTAATCTCTATACCCAATGTGGGCCTCAAACCCACAACCCCAAGACCAAGAGTCACATGCTCCATCCACCAAACCAGCCAGGTGCCCCTAATTCCTCATCTGCTGGATCTCATAGTGATTTGTTTCTTTGTATAATTTGTGATTTTGTATTTTTGCATTTTCTGTTTATTTTTGGGTCCTGAGTCCTGCGAGTGCCCTAGCAGAGTAGTTCCTTGTTGTTCTCAGCCAAGGTCCTCCAGGTTTCCCACACCAATTTGCTATATTAACTTCTTGGACTGGACTTCCTTTTCCACTTGTGTAAATGTGGGCCCCCTCACCTGTAGTGGGTTTATGAGTAGGATTTTTCTATCCCCTTTTCATAGGCATAGCAACCTGCTTACTGTTTTCAGCTTTTCATTTCTTCCTCATTTCCTATAACTGATCATTTCCCTTGCTTTCAATCTTGGACATTTGTATTTTAAGATTTTTAGATATGTTCCCCAAATTTATAAAATTCTATTGTAGTCTATGGCCTCTTCCGTTTCAGCTTAGCCTATACAAACAGGCCCCTTGGTTCTTATTACCCCATCCAATTTGTAAAACTTTTAAATATACTGTTTCCTGTAGATTATTTGCACCAAGGCTTATTAATTTTTAACTTAATTTTTTTCAAGTAGGCTCCATGCTTAGTGTGGAACCCAACAAAGGGTTTAAATTCACGACTCTGAGATCAAGACCTGAGCGGAGATCAAGAGTCGGACGCTTAACCAACTGAGCCACTCAGGTGCCCCGTTAATTTATCACTTTTTAATTGAGTGACTATTCTATTAGCTGGAGGCCAATGTTTAGCTCCATACACCACTTGTTTATTCTTTACAAACATAAGAAGCAGATGTGATTCTGAATACTTATGAAGCATTAAAATGCATATTATAGCAAGGAAACTCCTCCAGGATTTTCATAGCAATTATACAACTCAATGTTTTCATGCCATTTAGGTATTATAACTGAACCCATGGGTAGACAGACAATATGAGCATTAATCCCCATTGAGTTTAACTTCTGGGTTTTCCAGCAACACAACTTGGCTTTTTCTATGTGCACACATACTGACAACACACCCACACACACATGCAAATCACAATAGAACAAATCTAGAATTATTTCAGTAGGATTTCTCAAGGAACGTGGTCTTGTGCTGTGTTTCCACTTGTACATAACATGGGCCACCTCTCAATCTGCCTTCCTTACTTGTCTCTGTCATCGGCAAGCTTACTCTCCTGATGGACTGGGCTTGTAAATGGTAACCTCATTTCAACTTTTTCTCCTCTTCAACCTCCTATCAGCAAGCTTCACCTTTATATTTCTCCAATTTGACCCTTCTTTCTACTCCATTCCTACAGCTTCTTCCCTGGTTTAGACACTTAGCCCTTGAGAGCTAACTGGCTCCATGACGGTAGACTCACTCTTCCCCCCGTCTGTCCTAAGGCTCCTTGTTAATCTTTATAAAGTTCTGTTCTTCTTGTGTGCCTTGCTATGCTGACCTGACCACCTTCCAACTCCAGAGCCTGACATGGGTTCCACTCCATTTTGCATTTTTCCCAACACCAACTTCTGGGAGGATAGCTCCTTTGTTGAACGCACCCCTTTGGTCCCATCCCTGCTCAGCCTCGAGCTTCTGAGGTCCTCTTCCTGCTCCTCCACCAACCAGCTCCTCCCTCGGCTCTACCCTCAAATCATCTTGCATCTCCTGCCCTGCACAGCCTGCCAAACTAGAATTCTCTCTCCCCTGCCAAATCTTGCCCTGAACCATTCCTACCCCTCAAACAACAACAACAAAAAAACCTAGCTGGAAGGCAAATCACACTCTTTTTCACACCATCGTGCCTATCTTCATTTCTCAGGTGGTGCTTAGGGTTTTCAAACTGGCGTGTGATTCGATAAGTGCATATCAGCAGCCTGAGAAGGGAAGTTAGTTCCTGTGTCCCGACCCGGCACCTAGCACAGTGCTGGGTCAGTAAACTCAGATAAAATCCTACCTGACTTGTTGACTTCACTGGGCAGGTGAAACAGTCATCCAGTCGGTGGAGTAAACCAGAGAACTACTTGGCCCTGCCCAGGGAACATCGTTAATCATAGCCTACTGTCCTGACTCACACCAACCTGTTCCCACCGCAGCTGTCAAGGCGTCAGTGTGTCAGCCTTCTGAACCTCACCTGCCTCCACGTTCCCATCAGACTGCGCCTACCTTTCCACTCCCAACTACATGGAGCCTGAGCTTGCCTGCCTGCCATTACCAAGTGGCTCCTTCCCCAAACAAAACAAAATCAATGAGCAGTGGCGGTCATCATACAGTAACTGTGAAAGGGAAGCACAATGGTTGCAGAATAGTTCTGGGGTATAATCCAAATTTTGGTTATGTGTGTATGTATATTTGTGCGTGTGTGTGTGTGTGGACTCTGTGTGGACATAAATGTCTATATGTGTGTGTGTGTATGTTCTGAAAGATTATATTGCACTTTGTTATCACTGGGATTATGCATGATTTTACTTTTTTTTAATGTCTTTTTGCTTGTGTGTTTTTAATTTCTTTGCAATCAACACTTTGTAATAGGGAAAAAACTCTTAATTTTTAAAACCAGGTCTCCAACACTCTAAGCACTTACGGAAAAAGATGCATATTTATTGATCACCTGTGGTTTATGAGACATTTTATCCACACCATTTCACATTTCACCCCATCTACACCCACGCTACCACCACCACATTGCTCAGAAACCCTCAATGGCTCTCTGTTGTCCATAACACGAGGTCAAATCCATGGATCGGAGGCTTTCCATGGTTCAACCCAATTTAATCGACCTTAGCCCCTATGCCTCTCCTTCAGACATGCCATAATCCTCCCAAACAGCTTGAGGACTTGTCGAAAAGCCTTAACAAGAGTTCTGAGGGGCGCCTGGGTGTCTCAGTCGATTAAGTGTCTGACTTCTGCTCAGTTCATGATCCCAGGGTCCCGAGATCGAGCCCCCACATCAGGCTCCCCACTCAGCGGGGAGTCTCCTTCTCCCTCTCCCTCTGCCCTCCCCCTGCTTGTGCTCTCCCTGTCTCTCTCAAATAAATAAAATATTTTTTAAAGTGTAGAAAAAAAGTTCTGAGACAA
Source organism: Procyon lotor (assembly GCA_028646535.1). NCBI lineage: Eukaryota > Metazoa > Chordata > Mammalia > Carnivora > Procyonidae > Procyon > Procyon lotor. Next base: position 3,474 of record JAQQSY010003686.1, read on the forward strand.
TGTTACTAAGAAATTGTGTAGACATCCAAGTAGTTCTTTGAATAAAAAAGCAAGAAACATTTTTTTTTTTTTAAGTAGGCTCCATGGCAGCATGTAGCCCAACACAGGGCTTGAACTCACTGCCCTGAGATCAATACCTGAGCTGAGATCAAGGGTCAGATGCTTAACTGACTGAGCCACCCAGGCATCCGACAGTAAACATTTTTGAGCATGCAAGAATTTAGGGAATGCAGCCTTTTAAATGCCCATCTTAAACAACCAACCAAACAAAAACTACGAGATGACAAAATGGAAGCTACAAGTAGATAAATCCTAAAAGCAAGAAAAAAAAGCAAACAACATTTTATGGGCAAGTGAAACCCTGTGTATGAGGCAAACGAGACATGTTATTTGCCATCCTCAGCAGAGAAAAGGATATGGAGCCGGGTTTTAAGTCCCACCTCTGAGTCGGACTGGACCTGGATTTGAATCCTCCTCAATCCCATACTAGTTATGGGACTATGGGGACAGGCCTCAATGTCTCTAGGCCTCGATTTCCTACCTATCTACCTACTTACCTGCCTGTCATCACCTATCTACTGTATCTATTCATCATCTACCTAATATCTCTATACCATAACCTACCTCTCCACCCTTGTGGACCCTCTGTCACCTAGTCTCTATCTGTCACCTATCCCCTAGCCACCTATGAATTACAGAAACAGTTGAGTTATTCCATTGTGGGGGGAATCCTGCTTCTTTTCCTGCATACCAACCCTGCCACACACACGTACACACAAATACACCCACCAAAGGCCTTTGACTCTCCTGTCCGATCAGGGAGTGTTAGAATGAGAACTTGCTTTCTCTCCACTCTGAATGCTTCCCCCAGGGGAGGGCGGCTGCTTTTTGATTGAGGAGAGCCTGGTCTCACCGGGCCTTGTTTCCCTGGAGTGTGGCTCCAGACAGAAAAGCTGCCCTGGGCCTTGTTCTTCTCTCCAGCGCTCTGGGAATCTCTGGCCTAGCCACAGTGGGCCCCTGAGCTTCCAGTCTCCTCAGTCAATGGCCACACCCATGAAACCCCCAACTCTCTAGCTCCTCCATTCCTACCTGAAGAAGTAAGAGCGGAGGAGCAAGAAGTCAGCGAAGATCAGCTAGGGTAACAAATAGATGCCCCGAACTCATGGCTTTGTAGACTAGAAGTTAATTTCTAACTCACTTAACAGTTCTGGGAGGACATTCAGTTCAGCAGGGCAGCCATCCCTGTCATCACGCCCAGGCCATTTCCATCCCCTAGGGCATCACTGATGACTGTCCAGTGGGCTGAGGGAGAGCACATGGCCGATCCGCCCAGAAGATGTTCGTGGGCCACGTCTAAAACCAGCACACCCTGCGTCTGCTCATACTGCGTTGGAGAGAACTCCGTGACACAGTCATAGGCTGGATTCTTAAGAAGCAGGTGCTGACATCGGAGATCAGGGGTACACAGAAGTCATTCCGAAAGCGGTGTCTGTGAAAGGAAAAGGGAGAAGCAGAACTGGGCAGAAGGAGAAGCCAGGCTATAACAGCACCATCAGACAACACAATGGCCAAGCCAGTGGGGAGCTCTGGAGCGAATATCGTCTGTCAGGATAGTCCTCTCTGGGTCAAAATGGCCAGGCCTCCGTGTCGTGCCTCAGGCAGTCAGGCAGGCCCTGTGAAGGATGCGACACTGGCTGAGGTGGCTCTCTGTAGCTTAAGCCAACCCTGACAGAGATGACAGGGTCAGAGGAAGACTACCTACTGACTATACTTCCTGGCCGCGGGCAGTCGGCCCTTCCTGGAAGGGGTGTCTGGAGAGACACCTCCATGTCTGCCATACGTGGGCCACACCTAACTGTGAGGGAGTCTGAAAACTATGAGCTGGCTCTAGGCCCAGGAAGAGGGGAAAGCAGGGCGTGGTGACAGCTAGCAGGCCGGCAAGATCTCCACATGGTCACCCAACCAAGGGACGCCTGCACTTTGGAGTTAGATGGCACGGCAGATAGAGTCTGGTCTCCATTTAGCCCCAGGTGCTTACTGCCCCCCCGCCCCCCACACCCCCTCTCCACCCACCACATCCCACCCCCGCTACAACTCCGAGGGGAGCGGGGCGGGGGGCACAGGAACCTAACCTGGACAACAATGGCTAGAAAAGACCTGAACGAGAAGTACCTGACCAGTGTGGCTTCCATCTCCAGCTTTTCCTGCTGAATTAGACTTCTTGGAGAATATGAACAGCCCCATCAGGAGCCCAGCTTATCAGGCATTAGGGATGATTTATTAAGTAAAAGGGGGGAGATGAAAATGGCCTCTGAATTACACAACCGCCCTAATTTACGTATGGGCCCATCAGCCTTGACCTCCAAGCTGCTGAGGGTCTGTAATCACTTTCTAGGTCCAAGAGAGAAATCTGGAAACCTAGAAATAAATCCCCCACTTTATACCAAATGACCTACTTTTCTCTTTTGCTGGCATTTCTGAGGTTCCAATGGTCAAAGGCAAAGTTGGGAAGTTGTCTGTGCTGGTCACAGCTAAGGACACAGCTGCCAAGCTCTCCTTTTTGATCCGTCACATGAGAACATTGGGAAATTCAAGCTAAACATGGGTCCTGGCTGGCCGGGGAGGCTGCCCGGGTTAACTCCTAGTCATCTGGAGCCACATCGGGCACCCGCATCAGAGCTCCGTCTCCCGAGCAGAGACTCTGGCAGGCTGCCAGCCGAGGCAGTGAGAGAGGTAAGGTTGCAAAGGAGGGCCTGGTGGGATGGGCAAATCTGGGCCCACCCTTCCTCCTCCTGTCACCCCTCAGTGGTACCCTAAGCCTGCGTTCCCTTTAAAGAGAAGAGAAATGATCAGAGAACAGAGAGGAAGAGACCATCTCAACCCTGTTCAGGCCCTCGCCTGCTCTGTGAACCAAATAGCATGAACCAAAACTTCAGGATTCTGCCCAGTCAGTGGAGAAGCTTAAGCCTCACCTCTGGGTGCCTCCTATTATCTCCTTCCCAATTCCTTCTCAGAAATTTGAGCCCTGTCCCCCACCATTGCAATCACATGGAATGTAGGTCAGGTAATTAGTAACCGGGGTTGGTTTGCTTTGGAAAACACTCAGTACACTCAGACAAAATAGGCCGTTTCCCATTCCTCAGAACAGACTCCCAGGGCTTTTGAGAGAAGAGAGACCCTGAAGTCACTGAAGGCCAGCATCTCATACTTTGAGGCCCGGAACTAGGCCCAGAACTAAGCCCAGAACTAGCTAGTAAGCAGCCATGCTGGGTTTCAAGCTGGGTCTGTGGGTTTCTGGAAGCCTTATTCTTGCCACTTGACTGCCCCCTGGTCAACTGCTGAACATGGGCCTTCCTGGGATTCCAACCTGGGTTCCAGAGAGCTGACAGGGCCCAAATACGCCATAATGGTTCCTCCCCTGCCCCCTTTCACCTGGGGCTGGGACCCTGGAGAATGACTGGGAGCCCAGAGATGCACATGTTGCAAATGGGTTGAAGGTTGGTTGGTGGGCAGGAGGGGCTGGGCTGCTCCTGCCAGCACCATCTGTGGTAACATGGTGGTCTTGCTTGATAATTTCCTGGGTAGCCTTTGGCTCCTTAAATGTACAGTTTTTCAAGGCCATTTTCTTGAGTGAACTGAATACAATATGACTCATGGACTCCCGAATGGCTCTGGCCAGTGAGAATATCAGTGCAGAAAAATGGGAGCAGCTTTTGAAAATCACTGGGGATGTTTACATCACCCACCAAGCATCAGGTGAGCTGGAAGATTCACATGCAGAAAAGCCTGAGATCCACCCAGAGGGCCAGGACAGGAGGTCCCAGGATACAGCAGCCTTTGTCCCAAGGCTCAGCGGTAGGCAGGAGTCTATGAAGAAAGGAGGCCCAGCTGGTAGCCAACCTGGAAATGCTGGTGGGTATTTTCTTAACAGACTCTTTGCTGGTGTTTGTGTGGCTGCCATACTCTCCCCCAATCAGGACAAGGCATACGGTGCAAGATGCTGGAGACACATAGCATTGGTGAAAAGGGCAGAGCTGCTTCTGTTTGACCCTCAAGTGTGTCACCACCCATGAGCAAAGCCTGAACCCAGAAAGTCACCAAGCTTCCAAGGAAATGGAATCATGGCGCCACACCCTATAGATCCAGCTACTACCTAGTTACCTTCCCTTGAAAGGAAACATGAGCTGTGTTCAAGGGTGGTGGGATGAATAAGGACTGGAGGATCTACTCCAACTCAGAATTCTGAAGCATCTCCTCTGGAGCCTTCTAGAGTCATTCTCATCAGTCCCAATCGTCAAGGATTCACCAATGGGACAAGACCACCAGCTGTTCTCTGTGCCAGCAGGGTGGTCCTTCTATCCAACCAAGAGCACAGAGAGGGCCTTGGGGAAGGAGTGCCCTCTTGCCTCCCCTCTGCTGCTTATAAGCCTGTATTTGGAAGCGGAAAGTATCCTATCCCCAGGTCTTCCACCTAGAATTCTAACCAGAATGGCACGTTTGAGAGTGTAGGGCAGATGGGAGACCAGATATCAGACATAGGGAAGCTATATCTTCCAGTGGAGGCATCCTATTCCTTCGGAGTTCCTATGTCCAAATGCTCGGGGACTAGGAGGAAGTCACTGTGTACACTAAAGGTTGATTTGTTGAAGGCTTGCCTCTGTCTTGCCTCCTCCCTATGGACAGTATCATAGCCTGATAACAAGGGAGGACAAGGCCATAGGACCAGCAATCTTCTAAGCCGGGTCAGAACTCTGAGGCCACCTAGGGAGGAACACAGCCATCCCATCAGGAACTTTGAATCCAAGATTGCAAAGAAAATGAAGGATCTTACGGCATATAAGGCCCCAGAGCTCTCAGGGTTGCTCAGAAGAAGGACCACTTTTGCGCATCAGATTTCAGCTTCACTATCCAGGGTGTGTGGGAAAGCAAGACAACGCAGGTGGTCCTGCGGGGCCCTGACCACCTCGGCAGTCTTCCCTCCCTCTTCCACTCTGAGGAGTGAAATGATTCATCACAACACCCTCCTTCCCTTCCTGTCTAGGGGTGGGCTGTGGAAGGAGTTAAAATAGGTCAGGGTACAGGGTAGGAGCAGAGAAATATGGTGAGGAGAAGAGAAGAGGGAGCCCAGAGAATAAAGCACAGAAATCAGCTAAGAGAGGAGCAGCTTTGTTTGACATCGGCCCCAAGGGACTGGGGCTCTGGCCACCTGCTTCTGTCATGCAATCCCCCCAAGGCCTCTGCAAGAACCTCAGGCTTTCCAACACCCTAGGGAGGAAAAATCATCCATCCAATCTGGCCTCCTCAGGGCACAGCTTTGGGAAGAGTTCAGGGGGAGGGGAAGACAACCTGCCCCACACCAAACACTTCCTGGCTGAGCCCTCCAGGTTCCACCTTGGCTCCCCTGGGCCGCTTTTCCTCTTTTCAGGGTTTCTTAGAGCTCTGACAGCTGTGGCAACTGGCAATAAAGCCTGTGGTTGCATCATCACTGACCCTAGACCGTTTACATTTAGGCTCCTCCACGAGGTGTGGCCCAGCACGGAGGCACGTGGTGGGGATGGAGCCTGCCCTTCGCTGTCTCCTAGTCACCCTGCCTGTTGCCATATCCAAGCCATGGCAGGAACTGATGAAACACTGTGTGGACAGAGGGGTGATGGGATGGTCTTTCTGGCATCTCTGAAAGAGCAGTCCAAACAAGAACATGGGAATGATGAGTGTCTCTGAATTCCTCCCAAAATCTTTGTCCAGGCATTTAACCTCCAAAGCATTAGGATCCTCATCCCCTATGCCCCACAAAAAGACCTTTGTCTCAATTTACTAGCCTTTACCCACTAAGATCCCAGGATCCTTCCGGCGAGTCTCAGCCCCCAAAATTCCACACAAAGGCTCTACAGCTAAGGTTCTGTATAATGCAGCTCTGGACTGCCTTCTCTGCTTTGTTGGCACAGGGACACAGAAAACACAGAGATGAAATAAGACCCACCCTCGCTAAGCTCTCCACCTGGTAGAGAGATGGGGTCTATGTGCCCTAGTCCCATAAAGGTCACCATGAGATGGTGTGTGCTGTAGGAGAGAATCTTCAAAGAGCCATGGAATCCCAAGAAGGGAGCCATCAATTCTAAGTGAGTAGATATGGGATGGCCCAGGGAAGGTCAGGAGAATAGAAGGATGAAGAACAAGGACACAGGCTGGGCAGACCAGCTGTAATTCCTCCACTTTCTGCTGTGTGACTTTGTGGGTGTTAAGATCTCTGAGACCAGTGTCACCCATAAAGTGGGAATAATAGTACTCATCTCACCAGGCTATTGAAGATTGTGGACTTGGTGCTTGCCCCCTCATGCATGCTCAATACACATTATTTCTGAGGAGGAGGAAACTCTCTGAGGCCAAAGGCTATAGCAGTTTAGGTCATGGACTGTGCAATCAGAAGACCTGGGTTCAAATTCTTCGAAAGTATGTGGTCTATCTGAACTTCAGTTTTCTCATCTATAAAATGAGAATGATAATAAGACCCAACTCAGAGGACCATTGGGGGACCAAATAGAATAAGCTTGTAAGACAATTAGTGCACTTAATAAATGCTGGCTGCTTCCACAGCTTCCAGACTCGCGCAGCCTGGGCTGACTGGTACACATGGCTTGCTGGCCCAATTCCTCAGTGGCCTGTAATGTGGGTGGGGTGAGGGTCTCTCAGGGGCCACAGAGAGAGCATTCACGACCACAAGCTTCTGACGAGTGAATCCTTTCACCAAGAGACCACAGAGTCACCAAGGCTTTGTGGAAATACCTCTTTGCTCAGGGTGGTTTCAACACCCTGCCTGTTGGTCCTTCCTCCATCTATGAAATTCAACCTGTTTGTCTGAAACTTTCTTTCTGATAGATGGTGTACAAGTTCAACTTGAAGTAGTTAATGGTATTGTCAATAGTCCACCCACTCCTCAGTTCAGTTACTCTGAAGATGAGGCAGGTTGGACTTTGATCTTTCCTCTAAACTGTTATGACGACACAATAGTAAACAATGTCTGTCCAGATCATGCAACATCTCTGCTACACACTCGCACACTCACTCCTCATGACCGCCCACGAGTCTGATGGGGCAAGGGTATCTCAGCAGGTTAGGAGGAAATGGACCTCCAGTGTCCACTCTAGGTCTTCTAAATTGTCAGTGATCTGGAGGGGGATTCTCTTCAAACTTTGTGTGCTTGGAAGTACCCTGCTATGGGTTGATATGTTGGTGGCTTGGGGAACTGACAGCCACCTGTGGGGACCACTAGGCCTTCAATATAATCTAATACAACTTTCTTATTTTACAAATGGAGAAAGTTGAGGTTCAAACAAGGAAAGCAACTTACCCAAGGCCATGAGATGGGAATAGGATTCCAGTCTCCCAACTCCCACTTTCATGATTTTTCTACTAAACCATCACATTGCCCAGCATGTTTTTGATTGGAAAATTTTTTGGTTAGGTAAAAATCATTTTTACTTTTGAAGTAGTAGAGCAGGAAAACAATCTTTTTAAAAATTTTTACTCAATTTATTTAAACAAAAACAACAACAGTTTACCCCTTCTCCCACCCCTGCTGCCACCTATTATAGCCACCGATCTGTTCTCTATATCTATGAACTTACTTTTGAATTTTAATTTGATTCCATGTATAAATAAAATCAGATGGCGTTTGTCTTTTCTCTGACCTACTTCACTTAGCATGATGCCCTTGTCACAAGTGGCAAGATTTCCTTCTTTTTCATAGCTGAATAATATTCTATTATGGGTATATACACCACAATTTCTTTGTCCCATCATCCAGAAATGGGCACTTAGATTGTTTCCATACCTTGGCTATTGTAAATAAAGTCACAACAAACATGGCACAGACAGCTTTTCAAATTAGTGTTTTTGTTTTCCTCAGATAAATACTCAGAGGTGGAGTTGCTAGATTATACAACAGATTTTTAATCTTTTGAGGAATCTCTATACTGTTTTCCAGTGGCTGCACCAACTTAACATTCCCACAAGTAGGCCTGAAGGGTTCCCTTTTCTCCATATCCTCTTATGGAGGATATAAGATAATAACACTTATTATCTGTCTTTTTGATACTTGCCATTCAGACAAGTGTGAGGTGATATCTCATTGTAGTTTTGATTTGTATTTCCCTGATGATTAATTATGTTGAGCACCTTTTTATTTATCTGTTGGCCATTTGTATGTCTTCTTTGGAAAAATATCTGTTCAGATCTTCCACTTATTTTTTAATTGAATTGGTTTTTTGCTAGTGAGTTGTATTATGAGGGTTTTTTTCGTTTGTTTTTGTTTTTTTAAAGATTTTATTTATTTGACAGAGAGAAACACAGCGGGAGAGGGAACACAAGCAGAGGGGATGGTAGCGGGAGAAGCAGGCTTCCTGCTGAGCAAGGAGCCCGATGCGGGGCTTGATCCCAGGACTCTGGGATCATGACCTGAGCCGAAGGCAGACGATTAACAACTGAGCCACCCAGGCGCCCCTATTATGAGGTTTTTATGGGTTGTTTTTTTTTTTTTTTCAGTTGTGTGAGTTCTTTATATTTTTTGGATATTAACCCTTATCAGATACAGGATTTGCAAATATTTTCTCCCATTCAGTAGGTTGCCTTTCATTTTATTGATGGTTTCCTTTGCTGTGCAGAAGCTTTTTGGTTTGATGTAGTCCCACTACACCAAACAAAACCAACCATTGTTTGTTTTTGCTTTTGTTCCTTTTGCTTTTTGGTACCAGATTTAAAAATCCTCACCAAGGGGGCGCCTGGGTGGCTCAGTTGGGGCGCCTGGGTGGCTCAGTCATTAAGCGTCTGCCTTCGGCTCAGGTCATGATCCTAGGGTCCTGGGATTGAGCCCCGCATCAGGCTCTCTGCGCGGCAGGGAGCCTGCTTCTCCCGCTACCATCCCCTCTGCTTGTGTTCCCTCTCTCGCTGTGTTTCTCTCTATCAAATAAATAAAATCTTTAAAAAAAAAAAAATCCTCACCAAGGCCTATGTCAAGGAGCTTACTGCCTATGTTTTCTTCTAGGAGTTTTATGGTTTCAGGTCTTCTGTTCAAGTCTTCAATTCACATTGAATAAAGACACCATCTGTGTATCAGAATTCTACCCCAGCACTGTTTTAAGTTGAGGAAAACTGGGGCCCCAAAAGGGCAAGTGACTTGCCCCAGGTCACACAGCTAGGAAGTGGCAGAGTTGAATGGGTTTCCTTGCTCTTTCCCCTGCCCCACTGGTCCCACCCCTCAAACATGAATGTGCATGTCCCCATTCAAGACTCCAGGCTCAGCTCCTCTAATGCCTGACTGACA